>JAIPRN010004452.1:0-14934 GCA_025469175.1 Geopemphigus sp. TES_GeoC_2020
CGATGTACAAGGGAACCAGGTACAATAATGTAGTGATAGCTAACGTCATTTGCCTTTCCCCTTAAGAAAGATCATTTTTTGTAAAACTTATACGTATATTTCGTTATGTCGATAATGCCGGAAGGCATTATTTCGGACCAGTGAGTATAGGGCCGATACCGTGTAAAAAAAAGATAATGTAAGTTAGATTCATAGACGGTTTCTTGTTAAGCTAATGGAAAAATAATAAACAATTAAACGAGCTCCCACACCACGATAACAATGAATTGATGAGATTAGGTTCGTAGAAGAAATGGACGGGCGTTAACGATTACGGTTATTGTTACATAAACGAATATACCGCCCATTCTCGACGTATTACCAGACGGTATCGTAAATTCGACGAATACGACTGGCTCGATACGAGAGAACATAGAGGAAATACGCGCGTACATTACGTTTGGGTGTAAAGTGTAAAGTTCTTTTTGTCATCAGTGACGGCCAAAACCTATTTTCGGAAATGGGGTACACGGCGCTCCGGATAGGCAATTCGGTTAGCGGCCCGGACCGTTCACCGATTTGCAAGTATACTACTTAGGAGGAAGCAACATGAGTGGCAGTGATAACAATGCACGTTTGTGTGGGTATACGTGTGTTGGCGTTAGTGTTGGACGATGTATCGATAACCGCGATTTGGAACTGGTAATATAAAAATCACTAACGGCGTTATCGGTGACTAATATTCGATTCAACCAGCGAATTCAATGCGCACGGCAAACGGTTAACTAAAACAGCACCAGCAAATGGGTAGAACCGATGTAAGAAACGGCGAAAGGAAACGTAAAAAGAAATGGTTTTAAGGATTATTTACATAATTTTTTTAACAAAAAAAAACCTTCCTTTTAAAATTGAAAAATATGTTGTTTTTTACAATTAGAATATTTTTTAATTTGTTTCTTATTTTTTATAGATGTATTAATTTTTTTATAAATTATTAGTAAAATATTTTAACTTTATTTTTCACTAGACAAGTTAATTCTTATTTATTTTTTTTAAACTTCCTAATTTACCAAAGATACATTTTTTGTCGATGGTACCATACCTTACATGTACTACTTATGTTGTTAAAAATATTTTATAATAGATCACATTTTTATTAATTCGTAAAAAAATATTTTGTGAATGAATATCGACTTACTATTACTTCTTATATTAAACTTTTCTTGTACATTTTTTTTTAAATTTTATGATAGTATAGGTATGAAAACTTTAGAGCTACTTTTATGTCGCTACTTAATCCTGTACCACAATTCAGCGCTACGATAAATACAATTACTGGAGTGACTGAAATCGCCGTATAAAATCGTGGTGATTTTTAAATCACTGGAACTGTGTAACCGGTTACTTGAAAATCACCGTATTTCCCACCATTACTTGTCGTATCGTCGTGAAATCGAAAATCGTTATTGAATCAAATTTTCGAAATATACACTTTTGTTTACTTTTAACTGAACTAGAAGGCTTAAATAGTGCGGACTTGGGAAGTTTTGGTGCATCCCCAGATTTGCATATTGTACGCCAAAATGGCTCTTAGTAGTGACTTGTACAATGTGGATTTTGTGTGAATTAATAGTTGGTTAGTGTGATATTCAGTTTTTTTTCCTTAAGTTACTTTGTAACAGTTCTATAAGAATCGGAATCCTTAGTGAGAATTTTTCAATCATTAGAGGATGATTTGAACATGAAATTTTCTGAACCTAGAAATTTGAGAAAATCTTTGCGAAGAACAAAAAAATCAAGTACTCTTTGGACTGTAATAACTCAAAAAACAAGAAAATAAAGAATTAAATTAAAATAAAATAAGAAGAATGGAATTAAAAGGATAAACGGATAATGGGGTTATGGGTGTGTGGATATGGGGGAAGGGGAAAGTTTTATTGAGTTATTACAATTATTTGTTGTCTCGAGGTGGTGAGTACGAGAAATATTTGGGAACGCGATTGAGAAGTGTCATACAGGTGAATATTGTCAAAATATTCGAACGTAATTTTAAAAGTGCAAGTTGAACAGAATGGTGTTCTTACCCAGCTGACCGTCTTCGACTTCGAGAGATTGCGCAGAAATATGAGTAAAGGGTTGGGTCGGTGCCTTCGTTCCACGAATCCACCGACAAATAAAAACGCAAGTGTTTTGACAAAGAAGAACTGACCTCGTCCTCCAGAATACCGACTCGCTGAACGAAGTTGAATATGCTCGGTGATCGTGGCTGCAACCTCCTCACATGCCTTGCGCTTGCGTCGCCGAGAATCTCCTCTGCCCTGCTCGACGAGAGACTCCTCCACCAGGGAGACTCCTCTCTAACGCACGAGTAGACGGGAAACTCGACACTGCTACTCTTTGGCCAGCAGTTCGTGCCGAAGCCTGGTCCGGCAGCTCGTGTCGACTGCTCGTCCTGGCCCGATTCGACTGGCTGCTGTAGAGGCGTAATAATAGGGTTATATAGGCTATGAAGGGTCATGTCTATAGAAATCGGTACGTTTGTTGATTGTAGCGGTTATGTCCTTGAGTTTCTTTATTTGAATGATTTCGGATACACTTCCAAACGTGCTCTCTGTGTAGTTTTGTTCCGATTTATATGATTTGTAAGGATTTTCGACTTTCTCCCTTCGTGTCGCGGGCGGTCGGTCGATTTATCGTTAGTCAGTTAATGACCCTCACGGTGGGTATCCATTTTGTGTGCCATGGTATGATTTCTCCGGTTTCTTTGCATCTGCCGCTCTTTTTGAATTAATGTGTTTATGAGAGTGACCCATTTTGTCCCTTTTTTATTGTGTTGTACGTGGTCAGTCGTTTTACCGTTAGATAGTCGTCGACCCTTCGTGTCGTCATTCTTCATGTAGAATTATTTTTGGTATTCATTGCTTTCGAACGTGTTTTCTGTGGAATTCTTTTAACATAGTCGATATTCTTTTATGTGTATCTACCTTCTTCATAACGGTGTCACACAAGTGATTTCTCCGGTTTCTTGGTATTTGACGTTCTTTTTAAACTAATATGTTTATGAGAGTGTCCGATTTTTCCTTTTTGATTGTGCTGCAGGCGATCCTTCGATTTACCGTTAGGTGGTCACCTACCCTCGGTGTCGTCATTTATTTCCAGTACTTATTATTTTCGAACGTGTTTTTATGTGGAATTCTTTCAGCATAGTCGGTATTCTTTGAAGGTCAAAGAGCAGTTTGTTTTATTAATAATTTCTACAGTGTTTGTATACAGTATATATTTTTTTTATATAAACTAAGCTTAATATGATATGTACGCATATCATTACAAAGATCAATTATGGAATTGAGTGTAGAAGGAAGAAGAGGATTTGGAAGACTAAAGAAGAAGAAGTTGATCGGGATTGAGTGTGATATGAGAACTGCAGGTGTGTGCGTGAATGATGTGGGAGATCGATTCAAGTGAAAGTTGAGGACCAAGGTGGGCGACTCCAAATAGCTGGGAGAATAAGAAGAGGAAGAAGAAGAAGAAGAAGACGTATGTATAATATAGAATAATATGTTTATAGTACTGTTTTAATAATGATCTTATAAGAGTTAAGTACAAGAATTCATTTATTTATTTATTACGTCGTGGTGGTACTTTTAATAGTTTTTTGTAGTAACTGTTATAATAAGAACATAACACACAAAATATTTGTCTAAGTCCTATTTAGTTTAATGTATACAGTTCGTTCATTAGTAATGAATTAATTAAAAACGGCTTCAGTAGCTTATTCTATGCGGACGATATCATTATCTATTCAAGGCATAATGACTTAGACATTACTTTTAATTGTTTTTTGTATGAACAATTAAAATAAGAACATAACACCCAAAATATATGTGGTGGCACAGATAACCTCTATCACAAAAAAAGTTGTATTAACTAATCAAGGCTGAAAAAATTTCAATATTTATAATTTTGATTACAAATAGTTCTAAATAACAAATAGTATTTCTTATGCTGTTTTATACAATATAATATAGCCTTATATTCGTTATTTCGTTAAAAATAAGGTACAAATGAAAGGTTTATAACCTAAGAATTTAATATGAGTGTGTCATAATGTTTTGTTATTGATATTTTAATTTTTGTTTTTTTTCTGATAATATCGTGTAGGGTCCCGTGAGTAGTTTTTTTTATGATATAATAATAATAATCTATATATACCAAAAAAATGCAGAAATTATTAAAATATTATATATAAATACACTATTACCTATGTCTAATATAAATGAAAAATAAGATTATAAAACTGTTTAGTTAATGATCTTGTAACAAATAATAGCATATATTTATTTATCTAATTAATATTTAGTTGTGATACATTCACTTTCGCTATACTTACAATAAAATTACAACATCATACACAAAATATTTCGGTTGGCAATAATAAACTAAATCTCATAAATAATGATGTATATACTATTTTTTCTACAAAGATTCTGAAATTTATAATTTTGATCACAAATTATACTCTGTAAAATAACCATTTAAGTAACAAAATTTTTATTTCGTAATCTTAAATTTGAAGTTTGCGATATTTTTTAGAATATTATATCTATACATTTGTGTATCATTAAAAACTAAGTACACAAAATAAGTTTATTATCTCCACTTTTATTATGAATGCCTACATAATATTTTGCTATACTATTGTGATTTTTTAAAATTTTTTTTTCTTGATTAGATTATCCGGATATATGTGAGATGTTTTTCTTTGTATTTTAACGATTATTTATGTAATTAAATTAATACTGGAATACCAAAAATATTTTATTTTATAATTCAGTATTACTTACATATAATATACGTAAATAAAATGTTAATAATATGCTTTTAGTAATGATCACGCAACCAACGAAAATAGGAATCTATTTAGCTAATTATTACTTCCTTGTTTTTATTTTTTGTTGTAGTCATCATAACAATGACAACATCTCCCACATATTATTTGTCCTAGCATTGGAAGCTCGATCTCATAAATATTTATAAATTAATATATAATCACTAAATTGATTTGAATATTTATTTGTGATTATTAATTAGTCTATGTGATTTTGTTTATATATATATTTTGTGTTCCATCTGTTGAGGCTATTGAACATTTGAAAAACCGCCGTCGGTTGTAATTCTGGTAGTCGGTTAAGATGTGGGTTCATTCAGGAGCATTTGAGTCCTTTAAAGTTGGATAGAGTTAATGAATGGAGTAGATTATTAAAATATAATTATATTATGTATTACAGTATCTTTAGAATATTCGGTAGCGCATCAAGGACTCAATTGACGTCGCTCACCTTTGGACAATTTTGCCACAGTGTCTCGGTGTGTCGGCGGCCGTCAATTGTTTAAATAGTAAATACTTATTAATTTCGAAAAGGCGAATTTAGCTGACGTCGCATACTTCCAAAGTACTGTTGTACGGTGCCACAGCAGGTGGGAATTTGTCTAAATAGCAATTATTTATTACTATTTGCAATTGTTTATAACCTACTTAATACTATATCACAAGGGTTCATAACATATATATATATATTTTTTTTAAATTTTTTTAGTAAATAATACTCCTAATTCAATGTTTCATTAAAATACGAAGTTATTGTTAATATACATAAATATTTTATTTGACTCTAAATGCTGAAAGAAAAATTATATGTTATATTATATGCATTATAATATGTTATACAACACTTAATGTTTAATTAGTAAATTTAAATTGTAAATGTTGAGTTATTGCTTACAAAATATCTATATATGTGTATATCGTTAGTAACTTAAGACACAATATAGAAAAATGTTCTGAGTATTGATTAAGATTGATTTCGCTATATTGTGCGAGTTATATATAATGATTTTTTAATTTTTCCCTGACAAAATGATGCAGATAATAGTGAGTACTTTTTTTTGTATAATGAAATGATTAATTATGTAAATAATCAAATACTGGAATACTAAAATTATCGTACTCTTTGCTAAATTATTATATAAGTTTAATATAGATACAAAATACGTTTAAAATGTTGGTTTGCTAATGATCTAGTGACAAATAATTAGAAGAAATTATTAGGCTAACTAATATTGTTATGTTGTAGGGCTATAGCATTTGTTGTATACCGTTAGAATGAGAAGTTCTCCCACAAAATATTTGGGCCGGTACTGACAAGCTAAATCTGATAAATAATGATATAACACTAAAAATATTTCAATATTTTTATTTTTGATTACAGAGAATACTAAATATCTTCGTTGAAATATATATATTTGTTTTAAACTAATTAAATTTGTCTATATTAAATGTTTTTATCAATGTACGAATTTATTGTTAATATAGTAGGAGTGTATTTGACTCTAATTTAAGCGTAAAAAATTGTGTCTTTTATATGTTTTACAATGTCTAAACAACTTTTTTTTACACAGTGATTTTTACTATTTTATAAATATTTTATTTACGTATAACACAGGCATTCTAACGAACATTCCTTTCGGGATTGACTGTTATTTTGTACTTTGTGTGATCGTAGGTGATCGTGGAACATCCTTATCGCATTCGTGTCCGTATATCCCAAAATGTGATAACAAACGCCCGGTTGATAATAGCACTTGATCGTACAATTGTGTGGAGACGTACGCAATGATAGTAAACGTTTCCTCTGGTACTTGCTTTTGTTTCGTCGAATCAGCGTTATCCTTTCCCTCTTCAGGTTTTCTTATTTCCGCACGACGATTTAATTGCAATAACGTATTGTGAGGTTTAAAATACCGAAAACAGTTTTTTCTGTAGCATTTTTTCGTGACGTGTGGCCGTAGACACAATTTACACAACTTTAGATCCACTACCTTTTTTATTCGTTCTGGTACTGACAATGCCATTAAAGTGGGACACTGATACACTGAATGTGGTAATTGACAAATAAAATACTCTGTATTCGAATTGGCTATTATGAAGAATGAACGTTCGTGCATTTATTTAATTTGGTAATTAAATAAAGATATATTACGACTACTTACATTTCTGCACGCTTCAATTGTCTCTAATACTTTAAATCTCGCTTCTAAAAAATGATTATATCGGTAACAGGTGCTACGTTATCTTTTGGCGCATTTGTTTTCTATTCTCGCAAAATATTTTCATCTAACGTCGCCGATATAGTCCGTTTTGACTATAAATAATTTTTTCTTTTGTTAGTAAAACACTTGAACAAAGTGCATTGAGTCACAACCAACCTATAACTCACCAACTATCCATCGTCAAAGGACCATATTTGCACCGTGGTGTGCTTTATTTAACTGATTCCAGATATTATGGTTTTGTTTTAGGTCGAATTAAAGTTAACCTACGTCAACTATTTCATACATTTTTTTTAAGTATAACACACACTATCTAACGAATATTCATTCGCGACTGACTTTTATTAGGTAGTTGGCCAAATCGTTAGACATCCTTATTCCATTCGGGGTCGTAAATACCGAAATGCGATAACGAACGCCGGACAATCGTACACATATAATATTCATTAATTATATTAATCCTAAATGTTAAAAAATGACTTATACATAGTACGTTCCATAAGTAATGAGCCTAATTGTTTTCTGACACGTGTGTACATGGCCACGTCATCCGCCGGCCAAGGAATATAGTGGGAATCTTATCTTTTAAACGCGACCGAATTTAGTTTGCTCCGATTTCCCGGAGTGGTAGAACGTTTTTTGATGTGAACCTCTGTGCGGTAAGAATTGACACGTCAAGATAGAAAGTTTCATAGAACAACGGTACGCAATCAAATTCTTTTTCCGTTTGTGCAAATCTTCTTCAGAAACATTTGCAATGCTCCAAAAGGCATTTGTGGATAATTGTCTTTCGTATTCGCAAGTAAAAAAGTGGCACAAAGCATTTAAGGAGGGCCGGGAGAAGGTCGATTTGGACGCCCATCGACGTCCCAAACTGATGTTCATGTGCAGTGAGTGCGCGAGTTTTTGAACACAGACCGCCGTTTAAATGCCCACCAGATAGCACAAGACCTGAACATGTCAAAAACATCTGTGTTCCACATTGTTACTGAAGACTTAAAGATGCGCAAGTTCTGCCCCAAACTGGTGCCGAGAGTTTTGACTGAAGACCAAAAAAACAACGGAGTGCTCCGATATCAAAAATTGCTGCAATTGTGTAAATACGACCCTGAATTTTTTGAAACAGTGGTAACCGGCGACGAAACATGGGCTTCTCAGTATGATCCTGAGACGTAAAGGCATACCTCAGAATCACCCCGTCCCAAGAAAGCTTGCATGAGCAAATCCAAGATAAAGACAATGCTAATTGTCTTCTTTGGAGTGAAGGGGATTATTCATTATGAGTTTGTCCCGTCCGGACAGACCATGAATGCTGCCTACTACCTGGAGGTCCTAAAAAAGCTAAAAAGGAAGGTCACGCGCAAGCAGAGCGAGATCAAGGACAGCTGGAAGCTTCACCATGATAACGCGACCAGCCACACCGCCTTCATCGTGAGCGATTATCTGGCCCGTGCGAACATTTCGGTGGTCCCCCAGCCTCCCTATAGTTCGGATTTGTCTCCTGACTTTTTTTTTATTTTCCCGCTTGAAATCAGTCCTGAAAGGAAATCACTATGACTCCATCGAGAACATCCAAGCTAATGTCAAGACAATTCTTTGAGACGTACGTCGACGCCTTCACGACATGGAAAAGTCGATTACAAAAGTGTGTTGACGCAGAAGGTGCTGTAATGATATGCGTGCATATCATAATTTAGTTTAGTTTATATAAAGAAATATATGCCGTACACAATTATTGTAAAATTTATTAATAAAATAAACTGCCCCTCGACCTTCATGGAGTATCGACTATGTTGAAAGAATTCCACAGAAAACACGTTCGAAAGCAATAAATACCAAAAATAATTATACATGAAGAATGACGACACGAAAGGTTGACGACTATCTAAGGGTAAAATGACTGACCACGTGCAGCACAATAAAAAAGGGACAAAATTAGACATTCTCATAAACACTTTAATTTACAAAAGAGCGGCAAATGTAAAGAAACCGGAGAAATCATACACATGGCACACATAATGGGTACCCACGGTAAGGGTTATGAACTGACTAACGGTAAATCGACCGACCGCCCGCGACATGAAGAGAGAAAGTCGAAAATCCTTACAAATCATATAAATCGGGACAAAACTACACAGAGAGCACATTTGGAAATAATAAATATATACATACATAAACAACAATGACTAAAAGGACTGCCGACTAAATGACGGTAAAACGCGCATTGCGCGGGATATTTTCACACGCCAATATTAAAAAGTGTATCCGAAATCAATCAAATAAAGAAACTCAAGGACATAACCACTACAATCAATAACACCAGATATGCCGATTTCTATAAAGACGTGATCCCTCGAACCTTATATAACCCGGTCATTATTATTATTATTATTATCAGGCAGGCAGTCAAGTCAGGGCCCAGCAGTCGGGTCGGACCAGGACAAAGCTTCGGCACGGGCTGCCGGACAAGGCTTCGGCACGGACTGCCGGCCAAGGTACAACAGTGTCAAGTCTCCCGTCTATTCGTACATTAGAGAGGAGTCTCCCGGGTGGAGGAGTCTCACGTCGAGCAGGGTAGAGGAGATCGTCGGCGGCGCAAGTTCACGGAATCTGACAGCGTTCCAGTTACGAGCAATCAGTCATATTCAACAAACCGGTACTCCGAAATGCGAGTCCAGTTGTTCGTTTTTAAGCCACTTGCGTTTTCATTTCAACATTTGCCGGTGGATTCGCGGAACGAAGGCACCGACCCAACCTTTTCCTTACGTCTCTGCATAATTTTGTGAAGTTGAACACGGGCAGCTTGGTAAGAAAACATCATTCTGTTGGTCTTTACTCTCATCCTTAAGTGTGTTTGAATATTCTAGTTATAGGCGTTTGTACGACACTTCTCGATTACGTTCCTGAATAATTTTCGTATTCACGACCTTGAGATAAATAACTGTAGTAACTCAATAAAACTTTCCCCTTTCCCATACATCCACACACCACTCACCATATTCTCCCACTAGCCCCCTCCACGGGGTTTATCCCTTTTATCCTTTCAATTTCTTTTTCTTATTTTATTTTTATTTTTATTTTATTTTTATTTTATTTTTCTTGTTTTTTGAGTTATTACAGTACCTATTTTGAAGATTTTTGATAATTTGTACTTATTCGTTAAAGAAATCTCGGCTTTTTTATAAAGGCTCATTACTTTTGGAACGTACCTTGTAATATAGCTGTATATTTGTTTTTCATTAAAATTAGGCGAATAAAATTGTAATATCTTCACATTTGAAATGTAAACAAGCATAATATTCTGTTAATACATTTTTTTTTTTTTTGATAATATGGTGTAGGTTACAGTAAGTAGTTTTTTTTATAGCGTAATTATTAATTATGTATATAAAGAATACTGAAATTAATAAAATATTGTATGTAAGCAAACTAAAACTAATGTCTAATATAAATAAAAAATACATTTATAACACAGTTTTATTACTGATCTTCTGACCAATGATGGCGTGGAATAATTATATCATTTTTTCGTTGTGGTAAATTTTGTGTGAATTTTTCTTATATTATGATGCAGTCAAATGTGAGTCGTTTTCTCTATATTTTAATAATTATTAATGAAATAAAAAGAATATTGAAATTAACAAATTATTCTATATAAATAGACTATAACATATCATCATCATTTCCTTCGCCATTATCCCCTCTATTTGGGGTCAGCCATCTTTACACATTATTCCTTCCCCTAAATTAAAATACATTTTAATTTAGGGGAAGAAATATTTGTAACATTTAAATTAACAAATTAAAATTATTATAAGGCAATATATTATTTACATATGTGCTAAATCATCATCATCTCCCTCGCCTTCATCCCATCTATTTGAGGTCGGCCACCCTGGTCCTCAGCTTTTACTTGACACGATCTCCCACATTATTAACGCACACACCTGCAGTTCTCATATCACACTCAATCCCGATCAACTTCTTCTTCTTTGGTCTTCCCAATCCTCTTCTTCCTTCAACGCTCAATTTCATAACTGATTTTACTGATTCCGAATCTTCTCTCCTCATAACATGACCAAACCATCTAAGTTTATTCCCCCTTATTTTATCCATAATTGACGTTACTTCTATACTTCTCTTATATATTCATTTCTTATCCTACCTTCTCTTGTCTAATCTAATCTTTTTCACATCCTCATCTTTCATTAGCACCCTCTAATCGTCACTCTTAACACACCAAACCTTTAAAAAGTCCTTTGATTTTTTCTCTTTAATTTTAGCCAATATATAAATTTCTTATTCTCCTTTTGTTTTCAAACTATCATACAATTCCACATACTACTTAAACTTTGCTTTGCTTACTGCCTTCTTTGCTCCATTTGACAAATTTTTATATTCTACCCAATCTTTCCTTCTTCTGCTCTTTTACCACACCTTAAATTGCTTTTACTTACTGCCTATAATTCTTTGGATTTTCTCATCCTACCACCACGTTTCTTTATTTTCAGGCATACAAATCCTGCTCTCCCCGACAACTTCCTTTGCTGTGTCTTTACATAATGTTATGAACACTATTATGTGGAAATGATTATAATTGCCTATAATATAGTTGTATATGATTGTAAACGTTTTTATGACGTTTTTATTTAAACGATTGTAGTTGTTTCTATATAATAATTGTAAACGTTCTTATAACGAAACGATTATAGTTATATTTTATTATATAGAAATTATTAGACACTATCGAGCATTATGAACAAACAATACGAAGTACCAAGAAATCCTTGGTAATTTTCGATAGTGCCTCGTTTCAGAAAATCTAGTTAGTGTGATATTTGCAGAGCATCGAGTGTGTGGTGTTTGTCAGAGCATTGGTCAGACCTTCCATAATATTTAGTATTAGACAAAATTAATTCTGTTTCGCGGTGAATGTTTAATAAATATAGTGTATTACATAAATATATTATATTATTACATATTATATTATGTTGTTATACATCCATAACAACAAGTAGCCAAACTATTCCACATGTCATTTATATTCCATTCAACATTCCACAACCTACATTCTTTTACCTTCTTTACAAACCCCTTTTCTTTCTCACCTATTAATTTCCACCATCAAATCCTCGGTTTTTTTCATATATTCTTTTTTTTTAACACCCTCTTCCCCTTACACCACACGACCATTACCATAAGTCTATGCTGCGTTATTAGCCTCTCACCAGGAATAACTTTACAAACTGCTTTACACTCTCTCTTTTCCACATAAGGTAATCAATCTGTGATCGATTACCTCCACTCTTATAAGTTATAGAGCTCTCATCATTCTTCTTAAAATAAGTGTAGATTAACGCAATATCATAAGATAATGCAAAATCCAGAAGTCTTTCCCCAACCTCGTTCCCTTCCCTAAAATCATATCCTCCATGTATTCTTTCATGCCCCCTCTTTTCGCTACCAACATGTCCATTAATATCCCCCCCCCTGAATTAGTGAATCCTCATTACTTGATATATCCTGCCTCACATCATCCATAACTCGCCAAAACTACTCCTTCTTTTTTTCATCACATTTTATTTGTAGCACATACGCACTCACTACATTCAAGACTTTTTCTTCAAACATTAATTTCACTACTATTACTCTATCACATTTCCTTACCACATCCATTACTTTACCTATCATTTCCTCGTCCATAATTACTCCTACACCATTCCTTTTACAATTCTTACCAGAGTATATTATTTTATACCCCTCTCCTGTTTCTCTTGCATTTCCCCTTTCTACTTTGGTTTCTGAACACATCATATATGGACATTCCTCCTCTTCAGAACCTCTACCAATTCTCTACTTCTACGCATCAACGCTCCAACATTCCATGTATCTATTCTTACTTATATCTATAGCTGTTCCTTGAGTTCCTACAAATTAGTTGTGATGTCCCTTCACCGTTGACACTACACGCGTTTGGTAGGTCTGAACACGTGACTGGTTGGACGGCTACCGCGCCATCTGTCCGACTGGTATCACACACTTTGCCTTGATTACCTCTATTTCCTCTCACCTGTTGTCCTCGTGCACATCCGAGATGGGACACACCGCCTACTTGGTATATTAGACCTCCCATTATATTTGACTTCATTTTTATACCGGCTGTCAACCTGACGCAACCTCATTTGTCGCCACTTGCGACTGGCTGAGAGGCAGTGGAAATATTCCGAATCCCATTCCACAGGGATTTTACCTTGCTTCCGGGCACAGATCTTAATACTCCTTACTAACCTGAGATGCACACTACGTTACCACCAAGCTACAACCTCAAATTACTAAGGTCCGAAAGGTTGTCAAGCACGTTTCTCTTTGAAAAGTACCCCTGCGGAGTACGCTGAACCGATATCAAAATTAATTAAATTTAATGGCTGGCACGTGCCCCCGTTTAATATCGCACATGTGCTCGACCATGGTTCAAGGTCGTTATACAGGTACGCCCGTAATCTAAAGACAAACACCGCGACGACCGCTGTATGGTCGTACAATTTAATACACATCTTATCTAACGACTACATTGAGAAAAACCCGGTATACAGCATAATACGCACTAAAAATTCAGAAAACGCAAGTATATCAAAAAGTGATTCTCCGATTAACTTGATCTAAAGAATGTTCAACAAAGGGTTGAAAGCGTTATCGATACGAAACAACAGCACAAAACCCGAAAACTTTTAAACACACGAAAAATTATATTAGACACAGCAATGCAGCACACCAACCATTCACGGCGACGAAGCGATTTGAACTCCAAACAATATCACATGGAAAATACAAATAAATAATATGTTTATAATACAGTTCTATTAATAATCTTGTGATAAATGATGGCATAAATTAATTAGCAGATTATTTTTTCCTCGTATTCTTCTTATTTTGTTGTAGCGTCATTAAATCGAGTACTTTAACTATAAACTATATATAAGCCTACACATTGACAAACTCGTTATTAAAAATAATAATACATTAAATATTTTACATCTAAACGATATCAACATTAATAATGTTTTAATTGCTTATAGTATTATAAAAGTATTTAACATGATTGTGTATATTATGTTTAAATAATGACACAAAGTTAGTTTATAACCATCGGATTTAAAATGCATGCTAACATAACAATTTATAAGTAATATATTGAGTTTTTATTCAATTCTCTTAAAATATGTGTTGATTACCGCAACATCATATTATAATGCAAAATCCAAGACTCATTCCCCAGCCTCGTTCCCCTCCCAAAACCACATCCTCCATGTAATCATTCATACCCCCTCTTCTCGCTACCGACATTTCCATTCTTATCCCCATCAATCACTGTATCTTCATTACTAGGTATTCCATGCATCACATCATCTATATCTCGCCAAAACTCTGCCTTGTCCTTTCATCATATCCTACGTGTAACGCATAGGCACTCATTACATTCAAGAATTTTTTTCGATCATTAATTTCACTACTATTACTTTATTACTTTTCCTTAATATATCCGTTACTTTACCTTTCATTTCCTCGTCAGCAATTAATTCTATACCATTCCTTTTACAATTCTTCTTTATTAATAATAATATTTGTTATTATATCAATATTAAAATATAACCTCATATTCACTTAATCATTTAAAATTAAGAACAAATATTGGTTTTTTAATCTAAACATTTAATATCATTATGTACATTTTATTTCGTTAGCGATATTATAATTTTCGTTTTTTTTCTAACAATTCGGTGTAGGGCAAAGTGAGTAGTCTTTTTGCTACATTTTAGAGATAATTTTTACATTGAAATGATAACT
>JAIPRN010004454.1:0-14929 GCA_025469175.1 Geopemphigus sp. TES_GeoC_2020
CGTTTGTTCGCATTTCCAAACGAATTATTCTCCCGACACGGACGATTGCGGTCGATCGAACGGGTAACGAAATGACCGCGAACTTTCTTACTTTTATCGGTAAAAAAATGTCCGCTCATGTTTGGATTTCGCGTTCCATCTAACGTTACCGTCGATGTCGATTTATCTGTACGACCCGTGTGTACAACGTAAACGTTGCGAGACAATATTCCCGCGGTGTTCTCCGCCGTATATTATTTACGTAATACGTTTTCAAACGGCGTACCGTTTCACCAATATTCCACGATAGGACGCAACCAACTCGTCCGTCGAGCTGTTCGAATCGGTCTAGCACGCGCGACATACGAGGAGGGGGGGAAATATGTCGTATAATTCAAGACGCACCGGCGCGAATAAACGCGATAAACGTCGAATTCCAAACGCGATTTCCGTTACGTAACTTCGGAATAATCACTGGACGAACTGTTCGACGTTCGTGTAACAACAGCGTTATGTACCGGTCGAAACGATTAGATTTACACGGTATTCTATAGCGATCTATTGAGATTATAACGAAGGAATTTGGACCGATCGTATATATATATTTATTTATATACCGACGTCGCCAAAATCAAGCAACACTCGTATTGTATAATACGGTTCGAATGGTTGTAGTACCGAAATCGTTGGGAAATGCGTAGATAAATATCGAAATATTTAAATTTACGATATATCGTCTAGTTCGAACATTTTAATCGATACAGATTATGATCGTATTCTATTATATTTAAAAATATGAATCGGTAATTACCATACGAATTTACTTAAATATTTGTGTGTGTGTGTGCGCGCGTGTTATTATCGTAAAAAAGATTCCTAATTTATTTGAATAATAATATCCAAAACACCATTACCATCAATAGCCAATTTATAAATACTCGTGGAAAAATATACGTACGAAACGTTCGACAGTGTTTGGGTTAATATATATCGTTACGGACTTGAAAAACCTGTCTCGTACGAATAATGGCGTTTATGTGTACGGAGTAAAAACGCAATTTCGTAGCGTTTTATGCTATCCAGATAACCGATTATAAACTAGAGAATAAACAAAAACGCAACAGGCGCGCGATATTATTACGGCGACGCGCGCGCCCATTTACGATATAATATATTATTTCGCGATAGAGGTGATCGTTTTAAAAATACCGAAAAAAAGTAAAAGGGAGCGAGCGAAAAAGAACGGCAAAGGTGAACGGTGTTATCGTAATAGTTATCGGGGATTGAACGTAAATAATAAACGTTATATATTTACAAAAACAGCGCGTTTTTTAAAAATAATATCTCCTCGGATATTAAATATTGAAAAACGGAAAAGAAATAAACGTTCGTCGGTGTTGCCTGCTTATATCGACGGATGCGGTTTCGTGTGTGTGTGTGTGTGCGTGTACGGCAGTAGTAAACGGAAGATAATATGCGGAAACCGTTTCTCAGGATTACTATTTCCATAATACTTTCGTCTCGAAACGTCGAACACCACGCGTCGTAAAGTATATATTATTATTATTTACGCCGGTATTGGCACGTCGACTTTAATCCCGACAGAGATAAACACCGATTAACCGGTACGAAAATTCGAATCGCTCGGTTGCCAAAAGTAAAAACGCACCGTATCGAGTATGCCCGTAGCACGCGATAAATATAATATTAAAAACTCGACACGCCGACGCTCGTTGTCGTCGTCGTCGATGGTGGCAGTGGTGGTGGTGGTGGTGGTCGTCGTCGTAAGTACGTCCCGGTGACGGGTTGACAACTATCGGCCGGACACGCGAAGACCACACACGCACGTACACGCGGCCCTTAGCTACTGGCCTATGTATATGTGCGCGCGCGTACGATTATTAATGTCGGCGTACGTACAGCAAAGTCGTCTCGGCGGTGACGGCCTATCGACGTCGGTAATCTCCGACACACAATATCGTCGGTCGGACGATATGTGTAGAAAATAAAAGACGTGTTTGTGTTATTATAATATCGTCGCGTCCCGGTTCGGTCCAGACACGTTCGCTCCCACGTTGTCCGATTGGTGCCCTGGATGAATTACGGCATATTCGTCGCGGGGATAACGAAAACGCGATAAATGGCGACGACACGACTATCGGCCGGTAGCGTTGGTGACGAACTAATATAACTGACGGTTCGGAAATTGCCGCCGACAGTGGCCAACGAAGACGCGCTATTGTCTTCGGCCGGGACACTAAAGCGGCGCTCGTTTCCGATCGACGTTCTTTTTTCCGTCGCCCGACCGCCGAGTCCGTTAACGTTCGCGTTGACGGCGCGGGCGAACTACGGAACCACCGCACGGGCCCGTACGGTTTACCGCGCGCGACTATATATATACATTTAAGCGTTCGAACTTCGGCGCTATTGTTCGCTTAAACCGTCCGCGCGCCAAATTCAAAACTTTCGCCCAATGTGGAAACTACAGAGGCCCACGTAACGTATACGTGTCGTAATAATACAAACGTCGGGACGTTATATAAGCGCCGTGTTAAAGAACCTAAAAACTTATCGGAATATCAAAAAAAAAAAAATGCCGAGTTAATATTATTATAATACGAAATACCGAATACATTTACGAAGAAAGTATAAATTACGGTTAGTTTTTATAACGAAATGATATATATATATATATACATTACAGTAATCATAATGCAATCTAACGTATAAACACCGACCAGTTCAATAATTTTCACGCAAAAAGACGGCGAGATAGTTTTATTTTTTGTTGTCGCTACAATATATCTTATAGCTGTAAATATGACCTTATCTTATTTTTCTCTTTAATTCCTAAACGAACGAATTTTTTATTTTTATAACTTGATTACGTTGTAACTTCCATTTCTGGTTTTTTCCCCGTGTATACGCGTAACAATAACGATAATAATACATTATACGATCGCGTACAAAAAGAAAACGTCGCTTTCGAAAAGAAACGTTATTCTTCGTTATTATTGCGTTTTCGCGTTTTCGCGTTTTTTTTTTTTGTAACTCCGTTTTCCGGTACGAATCGCGTTTAAAATTTTCGAACGACGGTGAAATTTTTTTTTTTGAACCCTTTACGTTAATTAATTTTTACTCGTTCCGTAAAGCAAACCGTATGGGCGCGTGGTACGAATACGATTAATAATATACGAATTATCGTTATAGTGTCGCGTACGGTTGTTCGTTGTGCGTTTGCGCACGAATTACGGTATTCTGCGCGTTCGTAAAAATATTGACGTTTGAAATTAACGCTTTCCTGTATACGATCGCGTATTAAATTAGGATAAAATACGTTTCGACGGTAATTTAGGGTGGCGATTTTCAGTGTTCGTTAACACGACGACTGAATAAATACGACCAACGAATCGGTTCGTTTTTACGGACGGAAATGGTATTGAGCGATTTGCTGTCGAGATTGTATTATCGAAGGATACTTATTTTGCGTGTAGATAACGTAATACTCACGAAAATAAAACGTAGACGAACGTATATTTCCGAGAAATGTTCGATATACTACTACGTAAATACGCGGCTTTATTTTAATTTAAAAACGAAGTAAGCTCGAAAAAAAAATTTATAAAACGCGTTTAGATAATATATATATATATATATAGCGTCGGGCGAACGAAAATAAATTAAAACATTTGCCGAAAGAATCAAAACGGTTTGAATGCGTGAGGGTGAAATCAGTTTTGAAAACGTTCAAATTCCTGGGGTGTGCGCCGAAAATTAAATAACAATATAAAGCGAAAAACAACGAGAATTTCGTCGAGTTCCTTTTGTCCGCGCCGCGCGAATTTATAATAAGTTCGGAAAAAAACCGACCGGATTAATCGACGACGTAAGCGATGGAAACGGGAAAAGAACGAAATAAACCGCGTAACGGTTACGAAAACGAACGACCGTTCGCGAATTGCTGGGCGACGCTATTATTTCAAACGGACGACGTTAATTAATTTCAACAGTCGCCGCGGCCTGGGGACGGTTATCGTTGCGCGGGACCGCCGGCGAATATAATTCAGCGATCGTTGGCGAATGGCTCTTAACGAACACGGTCGCGCAATATTGGAGCGTTCGTGGTGAACACATACGCCGCTGGTATGCGCCGAACGCGCGTCGTTTTTCAATGTTTATGCGCCGGGCCACAATGCGGACTTGTTTTCGGGCGCGATAATCGAAGTAGCCGCGGGCGTGTACGATTTACACGCCAATCGCGGCCAACCACGTCGGGCTTACGAGGAGTATTGGTCGGACAAAAGTCGAGTACACTATGCGTCGAGCAAACGTGGGCCGTTTGGCGCGTTTGTCCAAAAATTGTTACACCGTATAATATACGGACGATCGTGTATCGGTGGCCTGAAATGCCGTGTGAGATCGTCGAGCGGACCTGAACACGTCCGCGGGGACATTAATATCAACGCGCCGTATAACAAACACGTGGAGCGTGTGTGAGCGAGTATAAGATACGTGACGGGGAGAAGAGGTCCTGGGAAAACGGATCGGCCGGTGCCGGTGTGATAAATCGCGTCGCGGGGAATTATTGTCGGATTTCGTTGCGGCGGTGTTGTTTTTTAGCGGTCGCCGCGGCTAAATGCCAGGTCGTCGTCGGGCTTGTATAAAATTAACGCGCGACGGCCCGAGGAACGTGGAAACCTATCGCGGACGGATCGATCTCCGCGCTCGTACGGAGACGAATGATTGTACCCGTGTGCATATACATAAAACGTACGTATAAGCGTCGAACGAAACATTTACCGGCCATCAATCAGCCGTACCAACGACGTCAGCGTTTCATCAAAGTCTTCCGATAGCTGCAGGTATTTGCCGCCGCCGCCGACAAGGCGTTCGCGGAGACACCAAACGAATATCGTTATAAGGCCCGCGCGTACGATCTGTGGTGTAATAAACGGCCGACGAATACGCGATAATATTATTCGACGCGTGTCCGGCCGGTATTGTTGAATTTGCCGTTTTTACTCTCTCCCGTCCGCTTTACGTGGCCGTTCCGCCGGGGCGGCCGTGTGGCGACGGCTCGTAGATAAACCGAACAATACGCGCCGGTTTTATCGAATTTATTCGTCGTGCGCGAGAATAGGGCGAAGAAAAGTGAGACGTCCCGGTGAATTATATTTTTCTTCTCCGCGCCTATTCCGACCTTATCATACACCGAGGTCATCGAAAGTCCGTGTTCGTTATAAATATGTATATCGTATACGGGTACGAACGTCGTAAGAAAAACGGGTAATTGGTCGGCGGATTCGCGCGTTACACGCGTAAATCACGCGAACGAAAAAGAATAAGAAAGATTCGCTACCGCCGCCATCGTCCCAAGGCTGTAGATCGTACGTGGATAACGGCGGCCTATCTCGCCGAGAATTCCGCGTGACGACGTAACCGTAAATCTCCGCTACTTTTTTTCTCGTTATTGACAAATATGAGACGATATTTTTCACTCGCCGTAGTAGTGCACCTTGGAATATTATATTAGATTATACAAACGGAAGTGCGATAACAGATTACGTGACTAGACAATAGGTATTTCAAACGAGATATATTTTAAGTTATATTATTGATCGAAGTATTCGATCGCGAATTCGTGCGATAGCCGTGACGTATTCCCGAGAGATAATAATACGGTACGAAGACGCGAATAATTCGCGACTGTTTCGCCTTTGCCATCCCGTTT
Organism: Geopemphigus sp. TES_GeoC_2020; assembly: GCA_025469175.1. NCBI lineage: Eukaryota > Metazoa > Arthropoda > Insecta > Hemiptera > Aphididae > Geopemphigus > Geopemphigus sp. TES_GeoC_2020. Next base: position 5,711 of record JAIPRN010004454.1, read on the forward strand.
ACAAATTTCACACATTTTATCGTAATTTAAAGGAAAAAGCGACGCGTACGAATATTCGGCCCTTTAATATTGACTCCGAATAATGGACTTCTCACGAAATATCAGTAATTGTCAATCGAGTTTCTTAACGTGTAACGTAAATAACGAAATTCTTGTGGGGGTTGAGGGGTAACGTAACGTAAAATGCCAATGTATACAATTTCGATATTTACGATAATAAATTTCGTTTGTTTCTCGACTTTCTTTCGTTCGGTATAATTAAAAACTTAATTTTTCGTTAATGGGAAAACCGGTCGTCGCATCGTCGCGCTTGATATTTATTTCTTCTTGACATTTAAAAATATATGAATTTTACCTTGGCCTTATAATATAAAACTGTACTAATAAAATGGTAGAAACGTTTTTAATTACTGTTCGGTATGATATTATAAATTCGTGAACTAAGCGAAATAAAAAAGGGAAAACGTTTTCAGCTGTCAGATTCCGCTGGAAAGTTTCGAACGCTTGTATACGAATACGAGCGAAGAAAAAAATTGTATGGATAAGACGGTTAAATATTATGTTTACGAACTGCCGTTTCTTTTTTAATTGAAACTAAACTTTGGCGGGACGAGACGAGAAAAATATAGCGGTCATGTGGCCTCCGAGTTCGTTTCCAATTCACCCGACCCGCCGGCGTGAAATTAGTTTCAAGCGCAACGACACGCCGTGACAAGAGGGGAACCGGGAGATGACAATTGACGTTAAAAATAAAAAGTTTTTCGTTCGACGGAATAACGTTATCGCGAGGGGAAACCACTTTACAATAACTTCTACGCTTGTATTATATACACGCGATTCTCTCTCGGAGTAACGTAATACATCAAAGATGGCCGTCGTTCGGTAGTTAATGAAAAACAAACGACACGTTTAGTTTAGCGTTTACTAACGATTAAAGGCCGTCTACCGGTCGTTCGCCGAAACGACGCGTTCGGCTACCATTCGGGGCAACGGCGGTGGATTAGCATTTTTTACGGAAAATATTTCGAAAATTTTCGACGCCAATTCACGGTAACGCGCGTACCTCCTCCGGATTATTAACGATTTTCGTCGATTTTTTCTCCTGGCACGACGTATGTTCGTTCGTCGCGTTTAGCGACAAACATCGTGTACGCGTTCGCTGTTCGAATGTGTTAGAAAGTACATGGCCTTTGACCGCGTTCTACGCGTTTACTTTGTCGCTTTATCGAGCGTACTATCCGTCCAACGTACATTTTAACGTAATTAGTTTCGCTCTCTGCCGCGAGTTTGTCCTCTCGTCAAATGTTGTCGGTATCGTACAATTTACGTTTCGCGCCGACGTTTATTAACGAGAACGCCGCGTTCCGCCCGAGTGCACTCGGTCGTTATCAAACGCCCCGAAAGCGCCGACGGGACGAGAAGAGATTATCGAAACGAATCGAAAACGGTCGAAGAAACTCGCCGGCCGCTTCCGAGGTGTCCCGAGAGTAGTAGTAGTAGTAGTAGTAGTAGTAGTAGTACGAATACCGTACGATTGGACGCAAATAGAAAGGGTTCGGTGAAAAACGAAGCGGAAGGAACCCCTTAAACGGAAAACGTCGAAATAATTCGCGACACGAATTTACGGCGGCGTTTATGGTCGTTACGGGCGCCGCGCCGAAACGCGGAATAACACGCGCATTGTCGCGCGGACGTATTCGGCGCACGTCCGAAGAGGTTGACACTTTGATGCGTGCGCGCCAGGATGGGTGGGTCCGGTGGTGGCCAGTGGAGGGTAACATTTAAACAACGTTTTGACGAGCCGCCGGGTCCTTTGCATAAAATATATTCCGCCGCGCTCTTGTAAGGATAGTCCGGTCGTTGTGGCTGTCGTTGTCGTCGAAATAATACGCCCCATGATTGATTACACCGTACGGCGACAATGTCTTCTATTGTACTATAATATACGACGTGTTTACGTATATATGTATACACACGCTTTTTTTTTTTTTCGTTAACGACCCCCTTCGGATTAGTTTTCTCCGCCCAGGCGCGTGACGTGTCCGAAATAGACGGCGTAAAAAAAATATATCGCGTCGAAATCCGATTTAATTATGATATATACCGCCGTAGCGGGTTTCGTAATCCGACGTGCGGTGAATGAATTACAACGATATTAATTACAGCCGCCGTTCGCGTGTATTGTGGGAAATAGTTATCGCGAAATTTTCCGATCGATCCTTATGGCGCCGTCGAGTTGAACGTCGAACAATACACGAACGTTTTATAACGAAAAATACGTTCCCCCCCCCTGGGTGCTGGACAAGTTAACCGTTCAATTAAGGGAATGTAAAAACCAAAATCGGTCGCGTAGCCGTGAACGTTAAAACGTATCATTAGAAACGTAATTGGACCGAAAGTTCTTTAAATCCAATTTAAAAAAGGCGACGTGAAAAAAGCGATAACAAAAACCGTTTTTTCTTATAATATCGATCGCGGGCTGAGTAATGTTTACGCGGCCGAACGCTGTAAACGAAAATTAGGATACTTGACGTCACCTACAATCGTCGCTAATTTAACTTTAATTTGTACGCTTCTCGAAGTTAACACGTCCAATCGAAAAACAATAACTTGTTTACGCGCCGGAGTTCTTGATTCAAATACGCTTCAATGACGAACGGAAGAACGTATTGGGGAGTGCGAAACTCCCGAATTTATAAATAAATGATACTAGAAACGTCAAACGTTTGTAAACGTCGGGAATATTTTCAGAGAAATTTCCGACAGAAATAAACGTTAAATTAGAAAAAATCCAATAAACGACAGTTACTTAGACGGACATATAAGTACACCGTTCGTATTCGAAAAACGATTTTGAGCGACGGTTTAGTTATCGGATGATACGAATAACGTCGATGTCCCAGTGTTTATGACGCGTTGAGCTTTTAAATACGAAAGTCGACCGCGTAGAAAAGTAAAAGAAATTCGTCGACGATTTTCCTTTTAATCGCTGGAAAATCGGAAAACGTACGGAATTAAGTGCCAATTACCAAATACATTTCGCTACCGGAGCGTAACACGAGGTTATGAACACTCCATTTACACGGGAACGCGTTCAACGGCAAAAAACACGTCGCAAATACGATTTCGCTTCACTAGGAATCTAAATTCCCGGAGCGTAGGCGTATCGCGGTAACAAAATTATACGTTTCCCGACGAAAATAACCGTTAACGGCTCGAGAGTATAATATAAACAGAGGTCGTAAGCGAAAAAACATTATTTTCACGTTGTAAACTTCCGTCTTTTAAATCCGCGCGATGCACATACTTGTGCGTAACCACACGCACACATACACACGTTCGACGAACAATATTATTATTGTAACTGGCGTCGCGAGATAAAAAATAATTTACTATTAACTTACTACTAACTACTTGATATATATTTATAGGTTGTACAGCGTTATTAAAAATCATTCAATAGACCCGCGTAAACGAACACGATTTTTTTTACTTTATTAACAACGCGCTCAATTCGCTAAACGGTCGTTTATTTATTATTTTTATTACTTCCCCGGTGGCATAATATATATGTATTGTTATAGTTGTAAAAAGACCCGGTCGTTTGTCCCCGGGACGGCGAAAAACCATTTTTCTCCCGCGCACCCGCCCTATACCGCGAGTTTTACGCGAATACTCGTAACGCGACATCAGCACAAGTATTACATATTGCCGTCGGATTGTAAATAAAACGGTATCGTATTTATATATATATATAGCCCGTGAACGGTGTTGCGTAGGCGCGACGGAGTTATCTTTTTACAGGCTCGCGTCGGATTTTCGAAACGGTACCGGAAAAACAATTTTTACTTTTACGGCCCGTAACTCTTCCGGCGGTCTGGAGTGGGTGGGGCAGGGGAAATTGTCGGTCGTTTCCGCGGCGAAATCTCCGCGTTTTCGATTACACCCCCCCGCCACCGGGATTCGCGAACGGTTTCGCCGTTAAAACGTATTTTCGTTGGTGCACGGCCGCCGCAGACTCGAAATGCCCCGGTATACTGTACGAAACATTACACGCGCTTCTGCTCGCGAAATGTCGGGAAATAACGGTCGACCCGATACGTTACAAATGTATGTGTGTGTGTATATATATATATATCGGTTTACCTACCAAAATGGGTTTCGGAAACGAGCGAGCGCGCGGACAGCGGACAAATATACGAGCACAACACGCCCCCAACTACGATCCGTCTAACGGATCGATTCGATCGTACACGCGTATTCAAATATGCGTCGATGTCGTGCTTAGGCTATACACGCGCTTACTTAAACATATATATATATATGAAGTCGTCCGTCAAAGGTCATACCGGGTAACGGATGATAAATGAACTAGCGTTATTTTCGATCCTCTCGATTTTTCGATAGCCGTAGGTGTCCCGCGAACACTATGGGGTCCGTGGCCGCGCACTCGGCCGTCCGTCGCAACAGACACGTGCGGCACCACCCTCTCTCTTCTAGGACCCTGTGTGTGCGCGCGCGTGCGCGCCCGAGTAGATCTGTAGGATTTTTTTTTCGTTTTCCTTTTTGTGTACCGCTGCGGGGACTCCGCATACACACACACACACACGCCCCGCCATTTATTATTATTTTTGATTTTTCGTAGTTTAGCACCTCCCCAGTACGCGTCGTCCGAACACCCTCCGAACGTTTGTTGTTCACGATGCCGCCGAAAATTTCGGACGCTAGCGCGAGCGTTTAAATTATATTTTCACCCTTCTTTGTACCCGGTATACAACTGCAGTATCGTAATATTGATTACGCGTTGGAAAATCGCGCGACAATACGCCCGTCTACGTATTAATTGATTTGTAGAATTCGCGCGTTTGTTTACCGATTGTCTTTGCGTCGTCGCTCGTCCGTTTAACAGGATGTCGGGTGTTTTCGTTATTGTTAACTAAAAACGAAACGAAACCCGAAGTGGCTACAGCTTTAAGAAAAATTTGTACGACTCGATACGGACGATCCGTGCCGTTGGAACGGTCAATTTTTCGTAATCGTTTTCCTTTACTCGTTTTTACTATTAAAAAGCCGTAAAACGGAACGTTTCGATGTTATCTAAAATATGGGGCTACGTTTCGTAAACACTCGATCCGCGATTTGTTGTTAAACGTACAAACGATTTTGTACGTTGTACGTAATTTGCATTATTGGACGTGACTACGTGGGGCGCGTCGACACGAACAATTACGAATAATAAAAAAAATGTAGACATTCTCCGTCCGTATTAAAATCTATATCGTAAAATTGGCGCCGAATACGGTGTTATTTAGGGCGACGTGATTATATTACTATATTCGTTTAAAAGCGCGTTAAGTAAAATAATATTGTACCGACTATTAACAATAAAACGTATTATTCGAGCCATTAACGCGCGAACACGATTCTATTTTTTCAACACTTATAGGCGCTCTACGCCAGGACTTGCCATTTCACTTGCGTGCCAGTTTTTTATATATATATGTGTGTGTGTTTTTTTTTCAACGTCATTATCGACCTGAACGTTATGTGCAGCGTATACACACACACACACAGTGCGCACCCTTCCGCATAAGGGGCGTCGTATTCCGGTTTAGAAACGATTTATCAAAAGAGTATATAGGTTTTTATCCGTTGTTGTTGATACGCGAAAACAATAAGTCGCGTAAAGTACTCGAACGTCGCGGATGGGGTGAGGCGCAAAACGAGCTTGGGAAGTCGGGGGATTTTAATTTCGAATAAAGTAAATATCGTGCCGCGTATGAGTGTCGGGTAACCAATAAGGGCCCCGGTGACATTGATATAGGGGTTTCATTACACACGAACCGCGCTATAAAAAGGTATAGTCCGTCGGCGACCAAGTTGTGTACACGAGGACGTATAACGTGCGCCTCCGCTTGCCGTAGATAACGATCCTCTCACCGCGCGGTTGTTCGAGATCGCGGAAGTCTCCCCCCCCCCCACGAAAACGGCGCTCTTCCGGCCGGTCCGTTCCCGTACTTTGGTTATTTTTCCGAAACCGTCTTGTACCCGTTGACCGTAAATCGATCGACAGCGCCGTACCGACCGGCCGCTACGGATCCTATTCCGTTACCGAAACGTCCGTCCGGGACACTTACGGCGCGAAAGAGCCGTAATCTATCTGGCCGGTTTGGTCGATTCGGGACAAACTCGATTGTGCAGTCGGGATACCGCGGTTACGTTACTACGGAAACGTACATTCGCGTATTAGCCAACAAAATGACCCCGAGTCACACGTTCTGGCCCAGAGATACACCGGATTACGTCTCGATATCGGGAAATGTATTCTGGGAGTTCTCCAAGATGTTCCCCCGGTCGGTCGAATTCGGTATCACAGAAACCGTATAGGACCAAAAAGATTTACCGGCGAGCAGTTTCCAACGTACAATTTCGCGAAAGATTTAAAAGCGAAAAACACGCGTCCTGAGTACATCGTACAGGACCGTGTCAGCTAACGCTATAATATTACGTTTCGTCGTTAAGTAAATCGCGTTATATATACATAACGTCAACGACGAACGATTTGTTTTTACAGCGCGACTGCGTTTTAAGCGAAAATAAGGGAAAATTATATTTTGGACAAATTGCTCGGAACACTTTTACGCGTAACGACTAAATATATATTTTACAATTTACGTCCAATCGCTCTAGTAAACGTACCGCTGACATCGGAACGTTTCCGTCGATATTTACGAAGACCGTAAAAGAATAATAATTATCGTCGCCCTCGCTCGTTTCCCTACGTTCGACTATTCGCGATTTAGCTTTATAAGCGTTTCGCGTATATAATTAAATAGATACGTTATCGACGGCGTAAATATAAACGGTTCATTGTAAACGCGTGACGGAATAACGAAACTCCAATCTACGAAATTAGACGACAATTGTAAAATCTCACGAGTAAAATAATCGTGGATCGTGGTTTTTATTTCGAATACACGCGAGGAATTTGGTCTTTAGGCGTTTCAAACGATATTTTCTAATAAAACGCCGTCTGTCGAGAGCACCGTCAATGAACGGACCCGGATAACGTTTACGTAGTGCGCGTAGAGAAAACCGCGATGGTCCACGACCCTTATGGTCTTTTACGATTTCGGATTTTCGGGACGGGTTATTATTACGTAATCATGTTTTCGTTGTGTTTGAAACCGTTTAAGTAGTTGGAAATGCGCTATTTTCGCGAACGACCAAGTCCAAGGGAACGGCCCAAACGGTTATTGCCGCGCACAAACGGCGCTCGTAAAACGTTCAGAACGCTAACACCGAGACGCCGGCCCGACCGTTTCGAACATTTTTCGTTTCGATTGAACATTAGCAAAGATATTTCGTAAACAGTGTGAAACAAAATTTACGCACGTTTACGTACAAATCATATTATTACTATACCTTCGGTGAATACGAAACCTATTAAATCAACTTGAAAAACGGTTTTCGAACAACGCAAAGTTGTAACAAATATGTAAATAAATAAATATATATATTACAAATTTTGACAGAAAAATAGAGAAATATGTATTATAATATAAACAACAGGTGTAATTTGTTTCGTCGAGAAAGTGTGGCTGGCGCGTTATTCGATTAAATTGTTTCGTTATTTTTTGTGTTTAGTGATTCGCGCGTAGTTGTAACATAATGTGATTTTCGGCAAAAATTTAGATTTTAAACAGTTCGCTCGATTGTTTAAAAATGAATAATAATATTTTTCGTCAAATTACCGTACACTCGACGAATCGAACAATAACTTGATAACATTTCGATCTATAGATATATATACACGCGCGTATGGACGTATTCCCGAACGTTTCTTTTTTGAGACTCGCGACAGCTCTAGTGATTTGTACGGTGCGCGCTACGTTTTCCGTTATGCGCTATATAAAAATTGGGACGATTTAAGCGCGAACACTAGATTTCGGAATAATGTATTCGTTATGTAAGCCGTTCGTGTCGTCGTCCCGATGGGTGAACGGGGGATCGGGTGGAACGACGACGGTGTGTTTGAAAAACTTCGCACATAAAAAACGCGACGGTGGCGCGACGACGCCACCCACGGTAAACCGTTTAAAAATATACAACGCGACACCCGAGTATATATATATATATATATTAAAAGAGGAAATAGGTACGCCGAGGTTCCATTAACCTAATGGATCTGTCATTGATGGAAACATATGTCATTGTTCGGGAAACGGTGCCGGGTGATGTAGCGGCGGATAGTAAATTGACGTACTTCGCCGGAAAGTTTAACGTACGTCTCGAACGCCGTTTAAAATAAAACGACTCGAGGGCGATTGGAGACGAGTGTATATGTGCGCGTTGGGGGAGGGAGACAGTAGCGGTATCGTCGGTAACGTGTGTGACGGAGTTATTCTAGACTAGATTTTAATCGCCGTCGACGATTCGTTTTAAGTGCCATCGTTATTCGATTATCGCCGAGCTCTCGTTGTCGTCGTCGTCGTGCGATCGGATTTACCTGACGAACCGTCCCACTCGGTTAAATGCCGCGTCGACGTTCGCGCCAGTCGTTTTCGCACACCGGATATGCTAGTCCCCTCATCGGCCACCCGTCCCACGACCGACGACGTGGCGCCGAGAAACGACAAAAAAACGTATTCGGCGGGGTTTCCAACCGGATTTGGGTCGTTGGCCAACGTTCGGGCCACACCGCGCGTTCGTTATTTTCCTAACGATTTCCGCCGTCGCGCTTACACGATCGAAAAAAGAAAAACGAAATCCACTTTTCGAAAAAAGTTATAAAACGCGTACGCCGCCGTGTTAAATAGTTGACCCGGCGACGTTAATCAAATACGCCGGGACATTCTTCATGAAGTTCACGCGCGTTTAGAAACTTTTGGAAACGTGTAACGGGCCGACAAACGTACGCGACGAAAAACGTATAAGCGCGGAAACAAAACGAGCGGATAAACGTACGTTATGGGTATTTCACTCCCAGCGGTGGTCTAACCGTCGTATCGAATAGGCGCGATTTAAAAAATAAATACCGCTACGAAATATACGGAAATGATTAAACTATTATTCGCCGTTTCTTTCGACAAATATGTTCGATACGGCGGTTCTATAATAATTGAATTTCGTCGGTATTACCAACGACACACTCGACAAAACTTAATACGACTTTCCTCGTATTTTATGTAAGAGTTACGCGCGACGACGGTAACGTAA
>JAIPRN010004455.1:0-14929 GCA_025469175.1 Geopemphigus sp. TES_GeoC_2020
GGTGTGTTGGTTTTTTTTTTTTGGTCACCCCCGACCGGAAATTTATTGCCGCCGGAAAAAAAAACGAGTTATTGTTTAATAGTCGTATATCAAGAACAACTTAACGACGGCGACGACGGTGGTGGCGGCGGCGGAGGTTGTCGCTGCGGCGGTGTATAGCAATTTTTCTCCCGGGGGTGGCTTTTTTCCGCCGCCGTCGTCGTTATTATTTTTTTCCACTCGCTCCCCCCCCCCTTACCCGGACGCGTTCGCGTTGAATAATTGTCGAGACGCGATATTGTCCGTCAGTCCCGCCGCCCGGGTAAGTGTATACACGGTCCCGGGTAATAAGTCGCACGCTGGCCGTCACGGTTTCGACGGCGGCGTACAAACGCCGTGTACATTTTTAACGCGTCCGCGTAACGCTGCTCGATAATAGAGTAATAGTGGTAATTGTAAATCCCGACGGTCCGTTGTTGTACGCTACGCGCGAACAATTCCAAAAGCCGTTTAATTCGCGGACGGAAGTGGACGGTTTCGTTATTAATTACGCTGTCTCTCTCTCTCTCTCTCTTTCTCTACACGCGTGGTTCCGTCCGCTCGCGAACCGTCGTCGCCGAAATTAGATATATTCGGCCCGCGTTAGTTTACGAAAACCGCCCGAGTGATCCGGCCGCGTCCACGTTATTCGGGGGCAATGTTTCGGGATATCGCGCGTCCGATATTTACAACGGCGGCGGCCGTATTGCGTTCGAACGCTTGTAGCGTACCGATAAATACGATAATAACGTCGACACGCCGGTGTTTCGTTAAACGTTCGATTCCCGCGCCGCCTCGTCGTCGTTATAGGCGTGAAATTATATTCGTATCGGAGGATACATATGGGGGGGGAGGAGGGACTTTTATCGCGCGTATGTTTACCACGAGTGGTTCGGGACGACTATTTTGCCGGTCAAAACGGTGTAGTAGTAGTATTACGTCCGATTAAACGGTCGGCTGTGTCGAAAACGCGATAAATGTCGTCACGGATGCTACGAAATACGAGACACGGTTCGTCGTCCCTTTTTCCGTCAAGTTTCCCCTTACACACGGTCGATTCGCGCGTAAAATAATTGATTCGATACCTCGGTAGCGGTCCGTAGCGTTAAACCGGCCGCGAACCGACCAGTCGGTTACCGCGGGCCTCGGTTACATCGGCCGGGCGAGCGACAAAGTAAAAACAAAGCGCTTTCGACGCGTCCCATCGTGAACCGCGGAAGTTTACTAGCGGCCATATCGGCGCCGGTTGGTCGGTGTACACGGAGAACGGAAATTCGGAATTGACCGACAAGTGTGTCTCCCGAAATCGGCGAGCGCGTGAAAAAAGAAGCGGTCCTTTTTTTCTCGAACGGACCAAAGAATAAAACAGAAAACCGACGGAAATAAATAGGCGGGAGCGGACGAGTTAATTTCCGCCGAGTTCGTATTTAATAGCGCGCCGATTTCCGTTTGAAAATAAAACAACGGCTTCACCGTCGCGCCACGGCCGTGATATACCGTTACCGTAACGACGATCCAGACCGAATTCGATAGGCGTAGATCGCGCGCGTAACTTTATTTCGCTCCTCCCCAACCGACCGCGAACTTTCCGGTGTTTCGTTTTCGCGCCGGAATCGCGATTGTTCCGTACAGTACGGGCGGCAATTGCGTTAACATCGCGTCCACGTCCGGACGTAATTGTACGTCGAAACACACTTCGATCGTTTCGACGTAATGCGCGTAACGCGATAAACAATATGTACCGTATCGATCGACGAGCGATAAAACGTTTATTCGATTAATATTCAATTACGGGACCGGGCCATACACGGCCGAATGGATATCCATTTTGCGCGCGTAAACGCACCCTAATCGGTACGCTTTATTATTTTTTTGTTCCGTCGACAAAATACCGAAACGGTTTTCGTTATTAATACTCTAAACGGGAATACGAATAAATTATACGTGTAGGTGTTTTTTTTTTTTCGTCCGGTTATTATCGAGCTTCGGTAAACGGCGCGGCGAATCGGTTAACGCGGAATCGCGTTATTTGCTCGACGTACGCGAGGCCTGTTTTTTTTTCGTTATTATTTCCGTCCATTCCGTCTCCGGGAACGTTTCCGTTTATTCGCGCATAAGTACGCCGGCGGAACGGCGCGTTCCTTGCACGTTGCCACGTATATGCGGCGGGCTTTGCGCGCGTAAAGTAAACACAAATCGACGCGAACACGTGCGCCGCTAAATGAACGAATTTCAAACGAAACAAACCGAGAAAGTTCGTCGTAACGTTTTAGTATTTATTCCTATCGCGCGCGCCGTTGTCGTCGGCGGAAAATGTTTAGGTACGTAAATTATTCTATCGATTCTCCGTCGTTCTAAATATATAGAAGAAACAACTTTACGAAATCTCGGCCGATTCCAATTTCGGATTGAACGTATTTTATTTTACGCGCCGATTACGAACAAAAAACAACTGGCGACCACCACCCGATATCGTCGGGTACTGTCCGAGTCGGTTTGTTGTTCACGCCAGTCGTTCGCGCCGATGGCTTAACGAGTTTTCCTCTTATTTTCTGTTTGCGACGGAAAATTACAAACTACCGCGCGCTTACATTAAACGCTAAACACGCGTTCGTTTGACAAGTTTACCGGCCGTTTTACGCGATTTCAAGCTCCGGCAAAATACCGGGAAAATCGTAACGTCTCGAATATATCGCGACGATTACCGTCTGGTTTCCGATACACGCTTGTTATTCGATAAAACGTTCGTATTTTGCGACATTTTCCGTTTAAAGCGACATTCGCCCGAGAACCACGATTCAAGTTCGGCGTGGTACAATGGTATTATTTTCAATAATACGTTTAACCATTTTTATTTCGCGATAGTACGGGATTTAATTCGCTCACATAGCTCGAAGATTATTCACGAAAACTAAACAAATTAACTTTACGTGGACATTCGCGTAACGGTACGTGAACGAACGATTCGTTTCCGAATCCGAAATATTTCGCGCAATTTCCGTATATATTTCTCGGTTTTATCGACGTTAACGTTTGTCCACCGATCGAATCAAAAATCTACTCCCGGGGCGCGCAAAACGAACTGCGCGCACACCCACGAAACTAGCGACACCAGGTTTTTTTGATCAGAAGGGACAACGAGTATTTTACGCGCCCCGCGCCGGTAAACGTCACGAAGGCGTGTTCGTCACGACGATTACCACAAAGGGAACGGTAATTATTATTCGCGCCGGCGTACTACCGAATAGCACTCGGACGGTCGCTTAGGCCGGAACATTGCTGTTTGGATTAATAACCACCGAGCGGTTTAGTTGATGGTATAGCGCGCCACTACTATTCGGTCACATAATACGTCGTCGACGGATGCCCTAAGGCAGAGCGGATCGAACGGGAGACGTCTCCTCGATAACGCAATCCCTACGACCGGATTGCGGAGGTTTCTCCGGAATTTTCGACCGCTAACGAATCGTTAGACGACCACAAGGAAATCGTAACGACAAACCGTTCCAGACCGTTCGATACCGCGACCGCCGTTGTTATTCGGTTACAAGCACTACCGGGGTAACGTGATATTATTATTTTACGAGATAATCGTCGTCCGCGTTATTTCCCGGCTCTTATTACCGCAACGATTGCGCCGTTAGAACTGCGGAGAAGAAGTCGCTCGTAAACCGCGGCGGCGGCCTCCCGAAATTAAACACCTGTTCTTCTCCCCTCCCGGTTTATACGGCGCGCGCGCGTAGATTTTTAAAAGTTTTCCCTCGGCCCCCGGGACGGCGCCGAGTAATAATCCCTTTTAATTCGTACGAAAAATCCGAAATTATTTATCGCGTATCGTAAATAATAATCCCGCGTATTAATTCCGGTTCGCCGTTTTTATTATTGTTTATTAAATCGAAATAAAAAACGTTTCGCGGTCGTTAATGCCTGTAGGAAGGTCCTACGAAAAAACCGAAAAATAATAAACGCAGAAATATGGACTTTTGTATATTATAAAGTACGAAATAATCTTATTCTCGGTAATAAAATTAAAAGAAACGAATACTCCCCAGAGTTTCATTAGAACGCAAATATCTCCTTTACGTTCTATACGTCCACACACACACACACACATACATATTTATTCGTTCCTTCCTAGTTTACGTTTATTAAAGTAAATACGGAATTATATTCGATGGAAACAACCAATGAAAATGTAATTTCGTTTGACGTATAAATACGCGCGTAACATTATACGCGTTCGAAGAAAACGGTACGATATAGGACACATTTCCGCGTAGCGTAACCGAACGATTTTAAATAATTTCAATTAGTTCGAAGGGCGTTTGGTTTTTTTTTCGGTCGTTTCGAGAATATTATATTGGATCGCGGGATACGTTTTACGGTTCGAAATTACGGCGAATTTCGCCGTCCGACAAAACGGTACTGGCCGACCGAAATTTTTGTTTATCTTTACACACGGGAAATAAACACTCGACACAATTTCGAAACGTTCAGATTCTATAAGACGTTAACCGCCGGCGCGATATATTTTCGAAGTAAAAAAAAAAAAAATGTATACACGTAGTTGCGTATACATTTTACGGACCCATAAAGATTTTTTGTTCTTTCAGGGAATACCGAAGTTTATGAATTATATATATATATACGCTTGTATGGTCGGGGTTATAAACTTCGCGTAGGGTAATATTTTGGGATATTAGTGTTTTCGGTATATTTATCCATTATGTACGTTACACGGTGGTGGCCACGGGTGGTATACAATATTGAAGGTATAAATCTCGCGTAACGCAAAAAGCGGACGTTTAATTTTCTACGGCGATATACTTTTGTAAAGCTCGGCGATTCTCGTTTATCGCCGAATAATCGATAAAATTCGAAAACAACTTTACGGGACGGCAATATACCAGCCGGGGCGGCCGACCCTCGGGTCGATTAGATATTTGAACCGTCGGTCCCGTCACTTAATTTCCCTCCTAATTTGTCCCCGCGGGTACGGTCCGGGTTAAGCGTGATCGGTCGCTGCGCGCACGGTCGGCGATTTTTTTTCGTTAGCGTGTCTCTCGATTTGTATTCCTTTTTTTTTTTTCAAAAACGAAAAAACCCCTCAATACGAACGAAACTTTTTTTCCATTTTCTAGTGATTCATAACTGACACGTTTACCTTTTCCGTGTAACGACTTCAGGCCCACGGGAACGCATCGACTACTGTATAATCCGTCTTATTTTCCGCGCGTCCCACGGCGCGCACGAACCCCTCGCGAGATTCGCCCATCCCCCACCCCCGTGAAATTATCCCCGGGACTCTGCACGTAGTCGGTCAAATGTATACGCTTATTTCGTTTAAGAGGCTTAACAACCATCGCCAACAGCTTTCCCTTTGTTTCCGACCGAATGGCAATCCACGTTCCGCGACCGTCCGTGTTTGGAAATGATATTAAGACTCGTCGCGGCGCGTGCCGTTTACGGGGTGAACAGCGCGCGCGAAACGGAAAACGTTAACGGGACGGACATTTTTAGTCGGCCAATAATGTGGAAAACGGTACGCGCAACAACGCGTAACGTCTAAAAATAAACGGTATCGGTTTTATCCGAAATAAAACGTTACCGGGCTACAGGTTAGGCTGGTCAAACCCAAGTCCGTTTACCGTCTCTCCGCACACTCCGGGGATACCGAACGTTTCTTCGCCCAAACAATATCCTTAGTCCGTTAACTAGGAAGTTAACGCGTCTTAGACCGTGCGCGTTTACCACGCGCCGAATTATTAATAGAGAACGGAAACGATATATTTTACGTACAGGGTACGTGGACAACTTGCTAGGCCAATGTTTTGTCTCAACACTTTGTAAATCCTGAATACCTAAGTAAAAACGACAATTTTCGACGACGCGTATTTCATAATATATATATATATATATATAGCGTAGTTTGCGAAAATACGTCACTCGGAACCGCCGTGTAATAATCGATACTTGCGAATATTTTTGGAACTTTCAAACGGTAACGATACACTTCGCTCTCGACTCTACGCCAGTCACAATAAATCTCCGACGACAAAGTGAATTATCGTCGTCGTCGTATCTTATCGTCAGCCGCGGTGGAAATGCACGAAAGTATATTCCAAAATGGCGCGCGAGGGGTGATTTTCCATTTTCGTGGGAAACCAACGCGCACCTACTCGTCGAACGGTACGACGAGTAACGTTTTAACGATTTTCTGGGCGCCAAACAACCACCGGACAATGACGTTTTTCACGCACGGAACGTGCGACTACGGTCGTTACCGACCCGACGGCGTAAATCGACCCGAATGAGCGACGCGTTTACGGGTCGTCTTTGGATGTTACGGCGAGTACGGCAAATTCGTCGTTTTTCCTCGTTTCGTTTCGCCCGGCGATATGCCGACGCGTGACGTTCGGGGGGGCGAATCCGTCGTTACCGTGACGTCCGTATCCGGCGGACGAGAAACGGGACGAACGTCACGTCATTTCATCGTCCGTGCCGACCGAACGAACCGAAGGAAAAGAAGAACGAAGGAACGACGTCGCGGGTTATCCGATTAACTCGCCGGAGCACGTACACGGGCCCGCGACGCGGGGAGGGAGCGTCGGCTATATAATATTCGTTTGATCGTTCTAAATGTATACTTATTTATGTGCACGGAAGAACGGCGAAATAAAAAAAAAAATCCAAACGGGGGATAACGAACTATTCTCGTGTAAATACCACGCGCACGCCCGCGATATTTCCCGGACGGTTTTCCCCGTCGGTCCAGTTCCGTTTATTCTCTCGATTTTTAAACGTTATTGGCGCCCGCGGCACATCTAACGACGCCGTTGTTCCATCCGCACCGGGGCCAGCCCCGATCTAGCATCGACGTTATTGCCGTTCTAGACGAGCAATTAAAAGTCTATCTGGAGGCGGAAACACGCCCTACTCCGTTTCGGTTTTAATTAATTTCCGACTCGACCTTCGGCTTAACGTTTTAATAATAATCTTAGCCTCGCGTATATTTTATGGACAACGTTATCTACTTTTCGTTATTATTTTTCTTTTCGCAACCCTCTCGACGGCGTTTAATTTCTTTTTTCCGGCGGCCGCGACGCGTGCGCGTAAAGTTTACGAAACGTTTTTAAAACGACACCGGGGCCGCGCCGCAAATTACGAACAAATTACGAGAGTATTTTTCGTCTTTTTCGTTTTTACGGTCCCCGTCTGAATCGCGTTCCGCACGGCCACGGCAATAATTTTATCCCCCGAATTAATCGAATCGAGTATACGCACACACACACACACATATATATATATATATAATCAGTGCCGTTCTAAGGGATGACCTCGAGGAACGAAAAGATTATTCGATATTTTATAGTCGTGTACGGACTATTACTGTCGACATAATTCGAATAGTATTATTCGACAACGTTATTACGACAATTCGTCAACGACGCGAAAGGCTACAGAGAGTTTAAATCCAAATAGAATGTACGAAGAAAATAAGGGTTATCTACGAAAGAAACGTCTTCCGTACGGTCTACGAAGGAATGAAAGACAAATGTTATTTTAACGTTTTCGTTCTTACGAAACGTTTACGAATAACAATAATTAAATAACGACGACACTGAACGTTTTCCGTGATTACTTTGGAACTTCCATTCGACGTTGGCAATTTACCGAGAAAAAAAACGTTGTCGCAATATTGCGATTACGCGGAAGTAAACGGGCGGGCATTGTTTAACGAACATGTTAAGCTTCTTCCGGGGGAATAATGGAATAAAGACATTTACTATTAAACGTTTCGCGAAATATTCTTCCGACTAACGTTCGGGGTATTATATAAGCTAAACGATTCTATAGCGGTCTGGATCGCGCTTACTTAACCAGTACAAGCGGTATGCCCGGCCGAACGATTGTTTTCGAAAATTAAATTATTTCGAGCGTACTCGGAGCGGTACTTAAAACCGAGAAAAGAACAACAAATTTGTCAACAACGTAACGAAATACCCCGCGATGCCGAATTTGACGGCGTTATTTACACGTTCGATCCAAGACAAATTCGTTTTTCCTTCCTGGTAAATATTATCGATAATTAGCGGCGGGAAGACGCAACACGCTCGAGTGGCACATTATCCGTAAAATAAATATTTACGCTATTTAAACGACGGCCGGTCCGTGAAGTACTGCGCGTATTGAACGGCACGTGAATTGTCGCGAATTCGGCACATCGGTATAATTACGAAACGCGCTTAGCGTTACGCTGGCTACCGGCGGTTTTTTGTTTGTTTTAAGGTACCGAGAAAATAATTTCTATTTTCCCGGTCACGCTTCCATTCTAGCGAATCATTCCGACCCTCTTGTCAAACACCTTTCTGTCCTAACACTGCCAGGGAATCCTCCACGCAGGCTAAAGAGAGCTTTCTCTTTAGCCGCGACCTTTTGCGAACCCTATAACTTTATGTATTTATAAAAAACAACTAACGGTAGCGACGGCAAAAGCGATAATTAGTAATTAAGTAAAGAGTCAACGGGCGGCTGCTTAATCGACCCCGGCCACGTCAAATTTCTTTCATCCCTTAAACTTATTACGCGTTTTTCGTTACAGATTGTTTAATAAAAATAACGGATATTTATTTTCCCGGGCCTCGGCTAGAAACGGTTCCTATTATCTATATATAGCCACTAACGTACGAATAATATCGATTTATTCGCGTCGCCGGTTCGTCCGTTTCGACTGAACAGGTTGCGGCGTCGTAACAGACGTTATTCCGTATTACGACGGTTACGCCGCCGTGGCCTATCCACAAATCGACTTCGCCTATAATTGATGTTACTATTGTAAATTATCATAGACGATGTCAGACTCGTTTCCGTGGTTACCGGCGCCCTTATTGATTTTACGAACATATTTATTTGGCGACTCGTCGTCGGCGTCGACGATAATATGTACATATATATATATAGTGACACCGCGTATCGTAATCGGCCCGAAAAGCGCGCGGATTAGTTGTTTGTTTTTAATTTTTATAATTGAACACCGGACGGCGTAACGGTCGTATTATTTTCGACTCGACACATTTCGAACGTGAATTCCAATTGAAAACGGAATATGGGCGAGTTTTTGAAAACTCGGGCACGGATTGTACTCGACAATCGGGCGGACGTTTTTTCCGGGCGTGTTATTTAAATTCGAATACGTTTCGTATACGGCCAAATATCAAATAATAAACGACGAAACGGGCGAAAAATGGCGGGTACGCGGAAAATCGTAAAAACTATATTCACCGATTCCTATTAGACGAGTGGTCCGGCCGATACGGGCGAATAACGTATTTTGAATTGACGGACGAAAACGTAATTTAGAATCGTTTACCGAAATGAAATATCGTTACCCTCGCGAATAATTACGTCGTTCTAACGATCGGTTTACGTACGTTCGGTACCGTTAGAATTGTGTCCGACGGAAATAAATCATCCCCGGCGGATAACCCTTAATGTGGAAATGGGTCCATTTTGGATTAGAAACGAATCGCCGATATATTACGGTGTCGCTAAAAATAGGCGCTAAATTGCTTTTAGGTTACGCCGTTAATCTATTACGAACTATCCCGGGGGCGGACGTAGTGAATTTTATCGACGTTAAAAACTACGGCGTGGCGCGTATTACTACTAACACGCCGGTCGTATTTTTCATTTCGTCGTTTCTTAATGATTTTCGACAATTATAGTGTTAGAAAATACCGCCGCGTAACGGCCCAAACGTTTAAATACTTAACGTAAATAATTCGTAGTCGAATACGCGGAGCGTAAAATTTAGTAACTTCGTCGACCGTACAACAAAGACGATATATCGCGAACGTAATTTTGTAACGTATTCGAAATATCGAATAGACGACATTTTTTCGAACGCTTATTGTAAACATAGGCGTATAATGAATACACAGCCTATGGACAACGGGTGATTTCGGTATTCGAATCGTTCGGGTTTTTTTTTCATTTTTCGTTACGCGCCGATTTCGATATTTAAATCAAATATTTGCTGCTCGCTTATTCGAATATCGAAATAGAGATCGTCCCGATTCGAAGAACGAATTTTTCGAAATTATCGCCAAAAACATTTTTTTTTCTAAAGTCAGTCCGATATTTTCAAACACTAATTGCGATGATAAATATATTTATTAACGCGCCATCGAAATTTGTTTTCTGTTTATTTTATACGCGCGTTACAAATAATTTTGGCATATATATATATATATATATATATATTTAAAAAGATCATTTTAAACGTAAATTTCTTATTTTTTACGCCAGTTAAATTTTTAGTTTCGCAATGAAAATCAACTATACAAACACAAACGCATTCGTTACCATTTTATCGAAAATCTCATAAGTGTATTTTAAGAGTACTTAAGGGTTTTTTTTCTAATAAAAAACAAAATAACGAAACGGTAAAGTTTGCCAATTCAACGTACAATTTACATCCAATTTCCGATCGATTGTGTACGCTGTAAGAGCCACATTTACTATCGTAAAAGTGTTTACTGAATGGAAAACACATTATCGTAAAGTCAATAATTTCCTCTATACGCCGCGCTTAGAATCTAAAAAATAAAATCACTACGGACGGAAAACGAAAATGTTCGACGGTAATACATTTCGTAGTTCGTTTTTAATCAGTTTTCGTCGTTAAAAAAAGTCCCTTTTTGTTCAATATTCTACTTTAATTCGTACTCTGTTTTTGGTTTTTATACAAACGAAAAGTTTTTTTTTTTTCATAGTCTAGTAACGTGAAATGTATACAACTTGATGTTACGAAATCAAAATCTAGCCGCGCGTAAACGTTTGTATTCGAAAATCGGTAGCCAAAGAAATATCGCTTTGCCCGAATGGAAACGTTTTATCGAGTATACGGTAAAACGTTGTTGCGGGGAAACGGGTTTTTTTTCATCGTTGTTGTTTTAATTTCTTTTCGGTTTACGTCCGAATATAGACGGCAGAGTATTGGCGTATTCATTAAATAGCGTGTAAAATGTATCGGAACCGATAGGCTAATAAGAAACGAATCAATCGCATAGTCTGTCCGAGCTCGATTGCTTAACAAAAACCTAGCTCGAAAGAAATTCGTAGAAGTCGGTTTTTTTAATATTAAAATCCCCGCGAGAATTTCAAGTATGTACCAATAAGGTCTGAAGATTACGCAAACCACGATTCGTAAAATTGTCCCGGCAAATCGAACGTAACGTATTGAAAGTTTCACGTACGGACGCCTCGGTGTAAAAAAAAAAAAATTAAAACGATAAGCGTAGAAAAAACGGCCTTAATATGTTAAGGCGCGGCGAAAATACGGCCGTCGAAAACGTTCGCACGCCGGCGAAACACGTACGAAAACGTATTTATTTAGTCGTCGGGTAATTTTTCTGGCCGAACTATTCGGATTTCTGGTGGTCGGTTTCCGTTAAAATTACTCGGTTTTAATTCGCCGACGTTTCGCGCGGGGTCGTCGAAATCGTCCGAGATAACGAACTGATAATATCGCCGAAACGATTGTTACGGACGTCTCCGCATCAACATTATTCAAGAACCAAAGTAGAAAATAACGAGAAAATTATACGGATTGAACACGCGACTATATCTATGAAATATTCGCGACCATATACTTTTATTTACCATATTACTTACGGTTTATGCTAAATATTCGACCGATGCTCTGCCAAACACGATACTACGTAGTCGATGTTCCGCAGATACAACAAATCGGGGACGAGACACTATCGAGCCGGTTTCTTTAGCGGATCGCTTGAGTACAATAGCCGATAGTGTCTTACAGTAATTCCTATATATTAAAAAAAATCCCTACAAATAAAAAACGAACGTACGATCACGGGTTCGCAACACGATTATCCGCCGTCGTTGAACATAACGTAAGGAGAAACGCGTTTCTGTTTCGACGACAAAGTAACTAGCGAAAGGATAATAATAATAATAACAACGACGACGATCGATTCAATGGCGAAAGGCGACGAAATATTATTAGGTAATGTATATAGCGCGCTTCGTGGGGGGGGGGTTTTCGTAAATTGTTCCCGATATTTGTATTTATTTAAATACGACGGGATCGCTTGGTGGTAAATGATTTATTCGATTTCTATTCGAACTCGCTGCCGTACTAATTATAAGGTGATTGTTATTTTGAAAAAGTACGTAGCGTACGTCGATTTTTATTTATAGACTTAAAGGGAATTTATTTCCGACGAATAATTATTCAAATTAAAACTAAAAAAACACGACGTTTTCGAAACTCCGGGGGTCGGGGAAATTATACAATCTCGTAGCGTAATACCGAGAAAGTTTCGAAGGAACGAATACATTTGTCGGAAAACGACGGCGTTCCGGTTATTTTCGGGAAACGCGTCGAATATTTTTTTTAAACGCGGCGGTTGAAATAGTTCGTGTTCGCCGCGTTGCGTTATCCGAAACGGCGTGCGGCGGCGCGGCAATACACATATATCGTTTTGGCCGTCGGTAGTACGGTACCGGTAGTGCGAAGGAAATGCGCGTAAATGTTCGTCAAACGACTTGCGTACATCGTAAAAGGATTTATCCTCGGCGTTTGGATTAAAACTCTCTGTGTGTGTGTGTAAGTGCGAGCTCGCTCGCGCACGTGCGTGCGTTTGTTTACGTTTGAAAAAACACGGCCTTGGGGTGCCTCTTGTTCTTTTTAATCCCTCCAGAAAATCCGGGCAGGTAATTTCGGAAAAAAAAATCGGAGGACAAAATAAACAAAAACGCATGACATCACCTCCCTGGGGCCTGATTAATAAACGGTTAGCGTGGCCCCGAAGAATACGATTTTTAGGCCGCGCGCGCTTAAAAGCCAGGAATTTCGACGGGTCATGGGGGTCGTTGTTATTCCCTCCATCCTCCCGTCCGTGTGTGTACGTGTGTATTTAATATATATATATATATGCTACGGTCGATGTGATAAGTCCGGTCTGTATTAATAATTACCGGTAAATATTAATAGTAACCGTAGCAGTTGGTCAATGTGATTAATAATGCCTTCGTAATTAGATCTACCGGCTATTATTAATACTTTCCTAACGATCCCGGTTAATGTAATAAAAACGTATTTTTGGCTTCACTATTGTTTTTTTTTTTATACGTATTAAACGTGGAAAATAAGATTTGGTAATAAAGTTAAACGCTTAAACAGAATTTATCAATCGAAAAACGTAACTAGACGTGTACTAAGTAAAAACGGACTCGTACACAAGCGTGTTGGCCTTCAAGTTACTTGACTGTAAGTTACTCGTTTTTGCGGGAAAGGCTCTTGTGGCACTTTGAATTACAAAGAACGCTCGATTTTTTACATTTGCAGCGTTTTGAATTTGCATTCGGAACTACAGTGACGGAATCCTTGGTTAGGTAAGCTTCTATTCACATAAGGCCCGTCTAACGGTATTGAAATTCATCACGTTTACCGTTTTAAGGCGGAATTTATTAATGATTACCGGTCGATGCGATTAATTCTGGTATATTTACTGCTTTTACCTAGCTATTCGGATTGTATAACCGCTAATTATTAATAACTTCCATTTAATCATACTTACCGTATATGTAACGGAACGAGTAAATATTTTCAAGTGTCCGACGTTATCGTATAAAAACGTAACTCGTTTCGTAGATGAGCGTTCGTATAGAAATCGTTCGACTATTTATAACTCGAGTGATTTCGGTCGTTTCGATTAAACGTTTTTTTCGTTTTTAATTACGTCGCGTTTATTACCGTATACGGCCGTAATATTCCTTTTTTCGACAAAGACGCGAGGAATATACGAATTTATTTCGTTTACTTCGTCAGATAGAGTTATTGCGCGATAATGTTGACGGGAAATCGAAAAACGTACGCGTCTCGTGCGGACTAATACGTTATCCGCGGTTTTGGCGCCGACAAAAGGCCCCGTGTACGACTCCAAAAACGTGTATATTCAGAAAAACACGACGATAACAAACGGTATACCTCCGTCCGGATTCGTCTTCCCGGCTGCGGTGATTTATCGGCCGCTTTCGCGTCGAAAATGGTAACACGACGCCCGTTCAATCCAACGTCCACAAGCGGGGGCGACACGTTCATTATTAATTGTCCGCGAACGTTTTACGAAAATCGTCGGTAATTGTCGATAGGTAAACGCGTAGTAGAAACGTAGAGACGTTGGTGATACGTGAACAATATGTACACCAAGGTCGGTGGAAATCGCTCCATGTGTAATCGGCCCCGCGTACAAATCGTTCGTCGGAGAAAAACCGCTCGTTCGTTAATCGCCGCGATATCCGTGCGACGCGTTCCGGGACGTTCCTCCAGCCGGGCGAAATAAATCGTCCGGGCGCGGTTCGGTTAAGCCGTAAAAGACACGACCGCGACGATAATAATCGGCCGACGATTCGTCGACGGGGAATGCGCCCGGGACCAGAATTCGGCGATTCGTCGGAAAGTTTTCGGACATCGCGGCCGCGAAATTCAACGCCCGTCAATTGACAGTGGGATTGCCGTTATTGCCGTTCACCGGGCACGTCGCGTAAGAATTCTGTCGGCAAATCGTTCGGGACGTACCATCACCGGTCTCCATCCCAAACGCGTTCTGTCCCGAATTGGCTCGGCGGCTCGTTCGGACGACGGAATCGGTTCATATTATAAAGCGCACTGAGCGTATACGATCGTATCCTAATGGCGCCGACCACTGGACTCGTGTACCGTAGTTATCCAGTTCGGAGGACGAAACTACCGTCGCGTAGTGCTCTGCACGGTCCAAGTTTTTGTGGACTGGACCGGACTAGATGATTATTGTTTAGACCGAAACTAGACCAGACTTAATTATAATTTGACAATGTGAACCGGACCAAACCGATTGCTGTT
>JAIPRN010004456.1:0-14928 GCA_025469175.1 Geopemphigus sp. TES_GeoC_2020
TATATATATATATATATATATATATATATATATTGTTAAATAATAATAACCAATATGTTATTCGCCTGATCTGACTGGAATAATTAAAATAATTATGTAACACCAATTTTTATTTGTATATTTCGTTGTTTGTCACAATTTAAATAATAATACGGTACTCGCTAAAACCTATTTAATATGCGACAAACTTATGAATAATTATCGTTTATTAGTTTTAGACATCTCGCGTGGCTCATGAACTAGCATTGTAACATATTTTAAATTAGAGACGATTATAACTTATACATTATACAGGTTAGGCCAAAATAAAAAATCCACCATTCAGGTATTCTGGGTACAAATAGTAAATTTTACGAAATTAAAATGAAGTAACGAAAAACGTTTAAGACATTTCTTAAACGTTAAGTATTTAACCATTAAAAAAACGAAGAAACTTGGTCAAAAGCGAATCTCTTCACATTCATTAAACGCTATAATAAACAATACGTTATTTGAATTCGTGTACGCCCAATTTCTTGTTTGCTTTGTAAGAAAATCGTGTTTATGGTTAATTTTTTTTTATTTTGTAAACACGTTGAATAATTCATGGACTACGTAGATATAAATAATACAAGTAGGTATTCCGCGATGTTACGCTAGTATAATATTTACGTACTCGTACGTGCGCAATAATTTCGAAACACCGTTAGCCCCGACCTTGGCCGTTATTATTATAGAATATTTCTTTTCGATCAAATTCCGAGTTACGGGATAAAACGATTCGTTAATGATTGGTAAACGTATTTTTTGCCGATCGATATCTTAGCCGCTGCGGGTTCCGTTATTATTATACGACTGCTCGCGTTACCGGTAAACGTGAAGTTGACGATAATCTATACGCGCGTATTAACTAACGCGTTAACCTGTTGTAAGACGGTACAAATTGTAAGCGACGTGTATTCGTAAGTGTTCTTTGTGGGGGAACAACGGCATTCGTGGGAAAATAACGAAGAATAATTTGGGGTAGATTTTTTTTTCTATTAGGCATCGCGTGACGACGGTACGATGGCGGCGCTAGTCCCGACTATGGGGGTGTTTTCGATACTACCCGTCCGACGAACCCAACGCGGGTAGGAAAACGAACAAAAAAATCAGTGGTCGCGTGTTGTTGAAGTGCCGCCGGGCGTTACACACCACCTAGGGTTAAACACCGACGGGCGGGTAAGGCGGGTGTAGTAAAGAAATATGTTTTCGAAACCGTTTCGACGAAAAGACATCCAAAACAAAACGGGACGGAAAGTACGCCACGCGATACGGGTACCGTTGTCCGTGCGGCGTGTCAATAACGGACGACGACCGGTTTGTCCTTGTGAAGTAAAAGTCTCGCCGGAACGGTTTTAGCCGAGGCTGCGACCACCGCCGATGCCGTTGTCGATCGGTCGGTCCCCATCGGCGAGAAACCCGTTCCGTGGGCAACAATGGAACGCGCTGCGGATTACAGTGCTGCCAGTGTTCGGGATGTTCGTGTGTGTGCCGCACTGGGTTGGTGTATAAGGTCTATTCGTGTTTTCCATATACCAATCGCGCGTTGCGGCGGATGGGGACTACCACTGACACGGACGTGCGAGTGAGTTGTCGTAGTGTTGTTTTTTTTTTTTATTTCGCCGTCCGTCGGTTTTTGATATTATCTCAATAATGCTATCATCCATAGCGTTGTAAATCGTAATGGAGTTATTGTCTCGTTAAATGCGAATGGATCGCACGCGCCGCAACTATTAATGGCTAACCATTGATCGAGTAACGTCGGCGGTGTGTTTACGTAAAACACGTACGTACGTACCTACATACATGTTAGTATAATGGACGAGTCGATGAACGTTGTTATCGTTGTCGCGATATCGAACAATGATCATTATTGTTTGTGACATCGAGGTGATATTCCTGCAAATGCCTGATACTCGCGTTCTCGTTTTATATTAATAGTAGTACGCGTGCGCGCGTGCGCTTCTGTAGCGTTGATTTTTTGCCCGTTGTCCGTTTCGGGTCTCGCGACGC
The DNA here is from genome assembly GCA_025469175.1 of Geopemphigus sp. TES_GeoC_2020. Taxonomy (NCBI): domain Eukaryota; kingdom Metazoa; phylum Arthropoda; class Insecta; order Hemiptera; family Aphididae; genus Geopemphigus; species Geopemphigus sp. TES_GeoC_2020. The sequence goes on from JAIPRN010004456.1 coordinate 2,035, forward strand.
CGAAGAGAATCCGTTCCAACACGGGCCTGACGCGGTCGGTTTTTATTTTTATCGGGTCGACGACGACGAACAACGATTCGTCGTGCCCTCGTGGAAATCGGGACCCGTCGTTCGAAGACCGTTTTTGGTGTGCAAAGTACCGTCATCCAGACGTCATCGTTAGCAAGTAAATATGCGCTGCAAATTAATTTTCTTTCGCACGTTTCTCCAATGACGTCCGCCGGTCCAAATTTGTTATCACAATGTAATTGACCTATACCTCTATTAGACTATTTGTGTATAATAATGTATTATCCCGCAGGTTGTTTTTCTTTACCACCTCTGACCCCTCCGGGTTCTCGATTGTTTAATTGTTCGGATGATACATTATTTAGATAAATAGTATAATATATATATATACACATACATACATTTTTTATATGAGGTATCCAGTAATCGTTACTTGTTCTTTATCGAAGGTATAATTATTGATTGTTTGTGCACTTCACGAATGTTTTTTTCCCAACGATTATGTTTTTACTCGATTTATTAATAAATAATTCATACTTGGCTATATGTAGTTAACTTTTAATCGAGTATTTTGGTTGCAAGGCCATGTCAGGGCTTATCCATAGGATTTAAACTTTCACTAAATATTCTTTCATTCGTATTTAATTTATAATTTATTTATCAATAATTTCAATTTTGTATATTTGGATCAAATATTAATTTATATTTTACTACTTATCTCATTCAGTACAAAATCCTAAAAAGTTGTAGATTTATAATTAATTTGTAGTTTAACGGGGAGGTACTTCTATTGTTAAAAACATAAACATAATGATTCTCTTAAAGAAAGACTTACGAAATTCAATTGATATATTTCTTAATAAGGTATTCATTTCTAAATTTCTGCAACGAATTGTATTTTTTTTGATCTATTTTAATAAATATACAGATATTTTCAGGGTTAGAATTTTACAATTTCTGTAAGTGGAGTTTTATGAATGAAATGTTTAAAAATTAAAATTGTTCAAGAAGGTAATTAATTTTGTAATTTTAAATAGAAACACTAAAATAAATAAAATTTGGTCCTTATTATTTTATGATTTCAATTTCAATTTATGTAATTTATACTAAATATATATAACATTATATATCTATTAATGTTTTATTCTTATTTATAAAATACGTTAATTTTAAATTTTGTTATGAAATTGTGTTAATACTTCCCAATATTCTGTTAAACAGAATTAGAATTTTTTCCATATTTATTATAACTAAATAAAGTATAAAAGAAATATATTATAATTTTGTATGTTATGTGGCCTTATTTTATAGTTTGCATTTAATATTAAGTTCTATATGCCATATAATACATAGTTTATGTGGTATTCTGAGTAGGTAGTTTTATTAAACACTATCAGTAAAAACTTTAAATCAATTTTTTTTAGTTGGAAAATATTATGTTTGCTTTATTTTTTCATTTTATAAATTAATTTAAACGTCTAATAGTAATTAACAGATAATTTTTAAATGTATTCATATTTAACTGTACATTTATCAGTTAGAAATGTGTAATATATTCATAAAAAAAAATTAGTGATAAATTGATAAAATGCTAGATCACATGACAAATATAATGAATAATTCATAATTTAAATTTACTGGTTCTATTTTGAAACAACTCTTGTTTAAAATGTTAATTGATGTAATCAGTTAAATATTATAGTCTTTGTGGACTTAAGTTATATAATCCAGAATTTATAATTTTTTCTTTATTTCAGATATGAACGGTGGTGTAGAAATTGTAGTAACTGAAAAATCTGGTGAAAAACGTTTGGTCACTGTCCAAGGAACAACTGTTGAAAATACAGATGACCGACGGTAAATATACCACATTGATTTTAATAAAAATGCTGTTAAAAGTATTATTTAAACTTGTTGATTATTTAAAAGTAAAAGTGTATGATTGTAAGAAAATTAATGACAACTTTAAATATTTTCTCATAAAATGGGTTGTTTTATTAGTTTAATTATAGATGTGATATTAAATTTTGTTTTTAATTATACTCATTATTTTTATATTCGAAAAATTTAAAAGTAATTAGCTATACTTAATGGTATTTTGTAAAAAAAATTTTATTCTATTTTTTACAACTAAATAGAATAAATGAAAATTTTTATTTCATTTAACATGAATTATGTATTATTGTAAACATTTAATTAATTCTATAGTATGTATATTTTAACAATGTTTTAATAAATATTTGCCGTCTTCAAATAATTTAAGGTTATTTATGTTTATACAAAATAGCTATTGTCAAACTTCAATACCTTCCTTTTCTTTAAATCAAAAATTGTTTATTAATTGTATTTTGCCTATTTTTATTTAAAATTTTAAAATTTGTTTTTAAATATTACAATGCAAATATAAATGGTCTATTATTTTATGAGTAGTATATATAAATAATAGTATTAACTAACAAGAAATAATTAACTTTTCAGGGTTCACGAAAATATTGGATATGGAATATTTGTTCAAGGATTAAATGGCGTAAGAATTTTAATAAATCAAAAAAAATATTTTTATATAAAATTTAAATGTTACTCATATATATTAAAATTTTGATTTCACTACTATTTATTTATGAAGTAGATTATATAATTAATGTTTTTAAATAATGTATATGTATATATATATATTTAATGTTTTGTAGGATTTAGCACATTTATTGTTGGATCAAGAAGAAGTAGGGACTATGACAGTGGAAAATTTAGCAAAAATAATTAATGGTCAAGAAGCAATAAGTGTATCTGGACAAATTCAAATAAATAATTTAAAAATAGAAAATGTGGATTTATCTAATCAGGAAGGTGGAACAGAAATTTACATTGCTGATGAAAAGAGTGCAATTGAAATTGATATGGCCAATGAAGCTGTTGCAAATTGTCAAAGTCTTATGCGACCAGATCCAATGGATGAATTACAGTGTCAAAAATGTGGGAAACGGTTTGCAGATATGAATACTTTAAAATCTCACGAGGTAACTCATGAAAACAATCAAAATGAAGGTGAATGTAAATTTTTATGTACTGTTTGTGGACAAAAATTTGATAAGGCAAATGCGTTAAGTGCACATTTAGTCGTGCACCGTAATATTAAGTTGCATCATTGTGAAGTTTGTGGATTAGTATTTTCTGATGATCAAACCTTAAAAGAACATGTTCAGACACACAATCGTCAGAAAGTTCACACTTGTCAAAAGTATGATCATTTTAACCGTATATTATAATATTTTTATATTAAATTTTGTTTTATTTTTTTATTTTTATTTTTTGTAGATGTGATAAAAAATTTCCTTCAAGTTATAGATTGTTTCGTCATATGACAATTCATACAGAGAACCCTCCATATGTATGTGATCAATGTGGTGTATCTGTGGCAAACAAGAGTGATTTAAAACTTCATATCATGAAACATACTGGTAGTGCTGTGTATACATGTACGGAGTGTGATAAAAGTTTCCTTAAGCCGTCATGTTTGCAACGGCATGCAAGTGTACATACTGGTGAACGACCATTGCATTGTAAAACTTGTAATATGACATTTACCTATAACAGTAATCTTTGTGGCCATTTAATAGCTAGTTCTAAAGCCAAGCCACATCCATGCTGCATGTGTGAAAAATCATTTCGGCGTCCATCTGATTTAGAACGGCACATGATGATTCACACGGGTGAACGTCCATTTGTGTGTCAAGTTTGTTCGATGTCATTTATTACCAACTACAATTTGAAGGTTCATTCAATGATTCACAATGGGGGTTTGCCATATCCATGCACATCGTGTGAAAAAGCATTTAGCAAACCTTCAGAATTGCAGAGACACAAGTTGGTTCATTCAAGGGAGAAGCCTTTTTCGTGTGTCAAGTGTGATGCGACATTTACTAATCAAAGTAACCTTAAAGCTCATATGATAACACATACTGGTAGAAAACCGTTCCCTTGTCGCATTTGTAATAAAGGATTTACACGTCCGTCAGACGTCAAACGTCATATGCTTACACATACAGGCTGTCGTCCATTTGCGTGCGATGTATGTGGCTTGGCCTTTGCAGATTCATCAAATTTGAAAAAACATTCGTTGACTCACTCTAAGGAAGATCAAAAATTAGCTTTGCAACATCAGTGTACGTCATGTTGCATGTCCTTTTTCTCATACGAGCAGCTTAATGAACACGTGATCTCTGGAAATTGTACCAATAATAGTGGTCAAACTGAACCCAAGTATTCATGCAAGGAATGCGGCGCCACATTCAATCATGCACTACACTTGCAGGAGCATGCTATCATGCATTCCAACCATCGTTCTGTCCACAGGTGTGATGTGTGCAACAAGACTTTCATACAAGAGTCATTTTTGCTTACTCATAAGGCTTCTCATACAGAATCACGTCCACACCGTTGTGATATCTGTTTGAAGAGGTTCAAAAGCACATCTCATCTGAAGAATCATGTGATGATACATTCAGGCGTGAAACCATTCCAGTGTAGTGTTTGCAATAAATCATTTTTAAAATTGGCCTCACTCAGGCGTCATTACGCCACACACGATCGTATGAACTTCTCCTCAGCTGTCTGCCACCAATGTGGCAAATCTTTTCTCAATCAAGAGTACTTGAAGAAGCACAGTGTAGTACACGCTGATGCATAATATTGGTAAACTGTACTATATTATTCGTTATTGATTGTTCTTCAAGAGCTGTATATTTTAAGCTAATGATTATTATTGGCCACCTATGGTTTTTAATGGCATAAAAACAAGTTTAGATATATATATTGCTTGGTTAACTCGTGTGTAAATATTATATTTTTAACAATTCTGGCACATATATTTTTAAATACTTTCAATTTTTAATTAGTGTTAATATTTCACTTTAAAATTCGAATGTGGATTAAAATTTAACGAAGACAACGTTAAATTTAAATGGAATTACATAATGAACTATAATATATTTAGAAGATATGATTTAATTTTCGCGGTTTTATATCGATATAAGTAGTTATGTTTTTCGTGTATAAAAAAACTGAAATAATATGTATCGTTAAAATACGAATAAGTGTTGCGCAAGTTCCCTATATGTGGTCTTTTTAGTTTATTATTATTGTGTATTACTATTAATAGGATAGTTTACAATATTTACACCAAATGTAATTCATTTTTGATTTAAGTGTAAATGTTTTTATTTGAAATTAGTATTTTTTTTTTTTAATATTATGTATTTATGTTTTAATTATTTAACTTATTATTATTAGCTTGTTAGTGTGTAGATAAATACAACAGACTTTACATGATGACTGCACATATCTTTCATTCTTCCTGTAGTCGAATATATTATTTTTATTGCGTTTACGAAAAGACAAATTAAAATTTTTAATTAACGTGGAAATATTCGTATTTGACCGTTGTTCGGTTGAACATAGTTATTTCATGTACACATTGAATTCTAATAGTCCGGATCTTTAATCAAGGTAAATTATGTATGGTTAACGTGCAACTATTTTTTTAAAAAAAATTTAGAATGTAAATAGTATGCTAAGCAATATATACATAATATGTACTTTTTTTATAATATTTATAGACTTGCGTTTTATGTACACAAAACTAAATATCAGTTTTATACCAAATTACACATATTCATCCATACACCCACACACGCACCTACAAATAAATATATGTATGTGTGCGCGTGTGAAGTTGTGATAGTTGCTCCAGAAAATGAATTCCAACAGAATGTGACTGTTCGTGAATTAAAGTTTATCGAGTATATTTTTAATTTAGTCAATTTCGATGTTTTCAGGAGTGACTGCAGTTTATTACACACACTCTTATTATTTAGTGCGCATATATTTTAGATATTCGATCGTAACCCTTTTTGTTTTCGATTTGTATAAATTGATATTTTCAAAATAGCTTTATTTACAAATTAAAAAAATATGTATATGTAAAAAAAAAAGTATATTTGTAATAAATACAAATTTACGCAATGGTTATAATGATATATATATATATATATACGTCGATAATTACAATAAAAATTATAACTCCTGTTCGTTGGCGATTGTTTTTTTTTACAAGTCTGCGTGGCTCATCTCACACCTTGCACTGTATATGTTGATGAATACAGGTGAAGTTTCTGGTTTAACTGTTGTAGTGATGTTTCCCTACACGATTATTGTTTACTCAGAATAACAATATTATGTAATTATAAACCGAGATTTCCTTGTTTGCGACGATGTGTTGGTGTACCAGGTTCCCATTTGCCCGGCGTGATGATTTCAACTCTGAATCAAAACATTATTTCGAAAATATTACTTTACAATAATGGTCATTAAAAAATAATGCGTTTACTTTCTGATACTGGCCAATTGTTTGCGTTCTTCCTCGAGCTTTCGAGCTTTCATCTCCTCTTGTGCTATTCTCATTGAACCTTCCATTTCCTGTAATGTTTCCATCGTCTGTCGTTTGGCCGAACCCAATTTTCCAGTCTCCTTCACAGTAAAGAACATTGGACCTAATTCAGCCAGCCAGTGACCGTCAACAGCAGTCACAGTTTGCATGTATTCCTAAAAACGGGTGACAAATATGGTTTAATTTGCGACGACAATTTTTATTTAAATCTATTCGTTGCATAAATATGAAAACAACTGTTTCATCGTTATAAACACGCAAAATTGACAGTATTATATATAATCAATTAGTATATTTGGGAGGACGACTGTTACATATGTATACATATTCACCTTCGACGTCATTATGAGTTCATGATACACAACATAGTCGGGTGTAAAACCCATGCCAAACAGAGCCGATGTAGGATGTAAATGACATGGCATGCCTGTACGACAATTGACATATTCTCCAATTCCTTTTAATCTTGCTGCTTGATGGAAGTAGGCTAGGGAAGAGAAATTACAACGTAAATTAAACGTACAATAGAAACTCGAACAATTTCCCATACCTGAGCATATGCACTTGCGTATAATGTCCCAGTCCGTACCACAAGATATGATTTCTATTTTCTGTTGAACCATAATGTCTTTAAGCTGTTGTCTGACTTCACGAACTTTACGCATGGCTTTTATGTGAATGAAATGTTCGTTACACCATGACGCCGAATAACTGTCGGTAAAAACATATTTCGATGTAAGCCTAACTTGTATTATGTAATACAGAATGATTGTAAGAACATACTTATTCTGCTTCCATTGGTTGTAGACGTTTAACATTGTTAAATGATCCGATTCGGGCACCTGGAATTTTTCTCGAACATTGTCAGAATCTTCTTCACGACCTTTTGGACGGTAAAAGATAGACGGTACGGATAACATGGAAACTGTAAAAGAAGAATATAAACAACGAATGATAAACAACAACAACAGTTCATTACCAATGATGAGTACATCAGCCGTGCAGTCCATAGCGGATGCCACAATTAACATTTTACATTGTGGAGGATCTAGCGGGAATTCCGCCATTTGTCGTCCAAGAGATGTCAGTTCTCCAGTATTGTCCAATGCACCAAGCACCCATAATTGATATAAAGAATTTAGAATGTTGTCCTATAGAACGCAATCGAAAAATTTAAAAGAAAAATAGTATTAATTTTTTAGGTTTTTAATATAAAAAAAAAAAAACTAGTAAAAATAATACTTGAGGAGGAGGATCCATAAAATGGAATTGGAGCAAGTCTTGTACACCTAATGATTTTAACAGCAAAACAGTGTTGGCTAGATTGGTTCTTTGAATTTCAGGAACTGTGCCCATAAGTAAGTCGTCCTTATATTGTCTTTCTGTGTATAGCCTTGAATTATAATATTATATTACCAAAAAAAGAATTAATTAATATTTGAAATTTAAATTAATAAAAAGTTATAGTTATTGTTATACCTAAAACATTGACCAGGACCCGTACGACCTGCTCTACCACTTCTTTGATTTGCATTGGCTTGACTAATGGGATAAATTTGCAATGCATCCATACCGATTCGAGGATTATAAACCTTCATTTTACAATATCCAGTATCCACAACAAATTTAATTCCATCCACTGCAATTAAATCAAACATAATAGTATAATAACAAAATATTTAAAACATAAAATGATTGTAAATGTTTGCTTTGCCATTATCGAGTTTACATTTTTTAATTATATACGCCACAAGTATTATTTAATTATTTATACCAAATTAAAACTTTATTTTACCAGTCAGTGATGTCTCCGCAATATTTGTAGCAACAACACACTTTCTTAATCCATCACTAGACTTCTGAAATATTTTAGCTTGTAAATCTGAAGGCAATTGTGAGTAAATCGGAAGCACCAATAGTTGTGGAGCATCAGCAATTTCGTTAAGTCTCTCTGCAAGTGTTTCGCACGTAACTTCAATGTCCTCTTGACCAGGCATAAATATTAAAATATCGCCTAAAAATATATAACTAGTTAGCTTTTGACATTAATGTAATATGAAAATTATTTAAATCAAATGAAACGTGTTACCTTCATGAGGTTGTAAATGTATTTGTAATGCTTGTTTTACTGCAGCTTCAACGTAGTCTTCACACGGATTTTTACTAAACATCACTTCAACAGGGAAAGTTCGACCAGGAATGGTGAATGTCGGTACATTACCAAAAAACAGAGAAAATTTACTAGCGTCCATAGTTGCTGATGTTACAATCAGTTTGAGATCTGTACGTCTAGTAACCACCTAATGAATATTAAAATTATAATTTACAAAAATAAATCATCAGTGAGTTTGTTTATCCATTTTAATAAATTTTTACTTCTCTTAGAAGACCAAAGAGAACATCAGTATTCAGTGATCGTTCATGAGCTTCATCCATGATAACAGCACTATAATTGTCTAAATCTGGGTCTCTCAATGATTCTCTAAGTAATATACCATCAGTCATGTATTTAATTACGGTTTTCTGAAAACAATTATAATTGTGAAAAATATTTAAAACAAAAAACAAAACCATTCATTTAATATATTCCAAATTTTACTAACTTCTGAAGTACAATCTTCAAAACGTATAGCGTAACCTACATCATCACCAAGTTTGGTGTTCATTTCATCTGAGACACGTTTGGCGACTGACATGGCCGCAACTCTTCTTGGTTGTGTACAACCGATCATGCCAAACTTACTATACCCTTCTTCATGAAGGTATTGTGTAAGTTGAGTAGTCTTACCACTACCAGTTTCTCCAATGACAATGACAATGTTATTTTCCCGGATAACATTTAACAGTTCTTGCCTAGCTGCAAACACTGGCAAATATTGCCGCTGCTGTGCATATGTTTTCTTTCTAGCAAATTCGCTGCTTGCTTCTGGTGTGTTTTTAATATGTTCAGCGAATTGTTGGTCAGTTTTGTAATCAGTTTCTCCCTCTTCGTCAAGTCTTTCATCTTTATCATCTTCTTTCTTTTTTACTCCCATTATGTTTCCTATAGCAGTTCCTGCTACCTCCCAATGTTTCTTTTGGGCACGTTTCCGTTCTTTTTGCTCACGGAAAGTTCGTACTAACATTGAACCTTTTCTGGCAACTATTGCTATGTCAGAAGTTGGATCTTTAACTGGTATAACAGGCTCAGGTTGCTTCGTGAACACAATTCGGCCGTCCAAAAATGGAGGTACAATATTATGCACCAAAAGATGAACCCTGGCTTCATTATCTTCATCAAAGTCTTCATCCAAATCAACAGATACTACTACACCACTAGTCAACATTCGATTACGTTCCCACAATTCATTGTCCTTTAAATAAATAACATTAATTTATTATTAAAACATCTAATTGTTTAATAAATATATTATACATACTTTATTAATTTGCCTTTGTTGTGCAGACATACGTTTTTTTTTATTTTGAGCTAATTGCTGTTCTTTTTTTTTTGCATACGACTCACTGACATCACTAAATGGATTATTTGTTTCATCAACACCTTCATCTAAATTATACCATTGTCTATCTAATCGATTTTGAGCCTCTTCCCATTCATCGCGATCCGTTTCGCTTGCCCATAATAAATCATTCTCTATATATATATATATATATATATATAATTATAAATAAAATACAAGATTATTTTTAACAATTATAATTAATTGAACTTTACCTTTTCCCGGTTTAGGTGTAGCTCCAGAAGCACGATGACTATCCCATTTATTGTACTTATAAGCTGGTGTAAATCTAGGAGTTCTAGTTGGATCATCGTCAATACTTGATTTAGGTGTTGGCATATCCCATGTAGATGACTTATACGAAGACATAAAATCATCTTCATCCCAACTAGTTCTAAAACAAAAAACTATTTGACTCATTTGACCCAAAAAATGAATACTAAATAAACTACTGGAGTTTTATTTTTAAAAGCACATTTAATATTTTTATGCCATTTAAATTTATATAAGATTTGTTATTAAAACACTAATTATGAAATTTTACGAATAAAATTGTTATTTATATTACTTCAAAATATGTATAATATTATTACTTTAAAAAGAAAATTAGTTTTAAATAAATAATTTTGGATACTATAAATTTAAGTTGTTGAAAGTTTTTTGAAAAATAGCATAGTTCTTAATAAATCAATGGTAAAAATCAATAAAGAAGTTTATTACACTAAATTTTGCTTAAAAATATACGCAATATTATAAAGATTACAGGTTATAAATATATGTATCTGTAACCAACAACATAATTATTAACTATAATGTATAAGGCTAACCGGGATGGTGTATCTTTAACTCTAACATTAGGAGTCAAAGGTTCATCACTACGTCTAATTGATGGTGTTCTACTTGATCGATGATCTCGATGATTACTTCTATCATATTTCTTATATGGTTCATTTCGTCGATATCGCTTGTCATTTCTATCAGCTAAAAAGTAAGTATTTTATTACTAAGTATTTAACATTATGCGAATTAATTACTCACAACTTCTCCTTTCGTAATGACGATCATTCTTATCTTTAGAATCTGAAGTAGAATAATGTACACCACGTTTATATGGTTTTTTTAATCTTTCCAGCTTTTCTATGGCTTGTTTTGACAATCCTCCAGTATATGTGGGAGTTTCTTCTTGAGAAGATCGATAGTGCCTAAACAAAACAAAATATAAAATGAAACGTTTACGCCCCAATTAATTATTAATTTATAATACCTGTTTTTGCTTTTGTATTTTAAATCGTCATTTGATTTTGTCTCCTCAAAGTATCGCTCTTCTTCATTATCTGTATAGGATTTGAATTTGGAATTTTTGGCTTTCTGCGCTTCTTCTCGTTCTAACCGTTTTTGAGCTAAAAATGATAATAGTTTTTACATGGTTGTAAAAGCATTGTACTAGTGAAACTTCCAATATTTTCTATAACACATACCGGCTAACTTATCTAATCCAAATAATGAGGCTTTTGGTACGTCGGGTATCTTAAACTCAAACTGTTCAGCAGGTTTTGGCTTTTTCATAATGATCAAACCTCCTTCGGTATGATTGTAGCCGGGCAACTTGTGCACGCCATCTTCGTCATCAGACATTTCAACGAGATTCAATAAGAAATAAAATACGAAAAGGGGTGCGTTATCGACGTTTAAAATCGTAAAACTCCGAAGCTAAACAACATTTTAAATCGGCATCTGTGGAAGACGGACGAAAAAAACAAAACTCTTATCAAGCGCTTATCATTCGAAATCATGTTATTGAATCATACTTTCCATGATTAAGTATCAGAATTACGGTTCTTTCCACAAACATAATTCGTACCGCAGATTTGTGATACAATTACTTGAAAGTTAAGTCTTTGGAATAAAAAACAATTTTTACATTCGCGTTACGCCGTGTCTAACATGGTTTAACGAAGAAATATTTTCACGATGAAAAAATCGCGTTCATTTTCAACATTTAAATTACAACGACGGATCGATTCGTAGTTTAAAAACCCAAGTGCGCGCGTATAACGATTTAATTTACAGCAATATATAGTTTTTACCTACAGTTGGCGACGATTCCGTGTATTATTTCTGGGATTTGATAGAATTTTCGGATTAACAATTTTTAATAGAAAATGGACTCGATTTTCGAGTTTCGGATTATCGTTTTAAGTTCTGATTATTATATATCAAGGCGTGTATTGCACTGAGTTTAATCAGATTACGAGCGCACCACCGGTGAGAAACTTGAAAAATAATAATCGAGGACGTTCCGAAGCTCGCAATAATCGATATTGTTCATTTAAATCGGGACATTTTTCTCTCAATATGTATATATATTACGGCGGTAAATCGTGTTAGTAATTTATAAAAAAATTAAACGCCTTAATTAGTTGAACATTATCCCAATTACCTATGTAATAATTCGATTATTACGGAAGTTACTACGTTAATTAAAATTAACTGTATAGGATTCTATAAGACCATTTGCAATAGACAATTATATAAAAGTGATTTAAATTTTAATCATTACTCTTGGATTAAAAACTCTAATATTAGATTAATTATTTAAAAAAGAACGAAAACTGTACCGACGGATAAAATCTAATAACGTATCTATAATCGATTGTATTGAACGTCATTCGATTAAATCGTATTCGTTATTACCTATACTATTAAAATATTTTCGCTTTTATTTAAAGTTTGAAATAATCGCGTAGTAAAATATTGCCGGGTATATTCGATATAATTTATTTTAATTTCCAATACATTCTTTTAGGATTGAAAATAAGTTAAAATATTTTACGCGCGCAAGGGTTCGTATGGTAATTTTTTATTTTACGAATTAACGTTTTTTTACGTGTAATTTGGATTCAGTCCATCGGTTATTTTTTCTGTTTCACGAATATGTAT
>JAIPRN010004457.1:0-14927 GCA_025469175.1 Geopemphigus sp. TES_GeoC_2020
ATATATATATACACACACGGGACGAACGCCGTTCGGTTATACGGACGAAAAATTAATTAGATCCAAATAGTACCCGAATTCCGTACGATAAATCATCCCATCCGTTCCAACTTTTAATACAACCTATGATTGATGGTGACAAAATAAAAACGCGTTTTTGGAAAAACGTTACGGTTTAACGTAATAAAAGTAACCGAGGCCACCGAACGAGAAACAACAACGCTCCCGAAAACTCCGGCCAATTTGGTTAAGTGTTTTTTCCCCGACCGGCTCCGTCGTCACACGCACCGTTGCTGCTGTCCGTCTATCTACACGCCCCCCCCCGGGCGTTTTTAATACCGCGCGTCGTTTCGGAGGCGATTTCGGATTTAAGACCAAAGGAAATTTATCGTTAGCGCGTCGAAAACGATTTTCGTCCCGACGACGTTGACCGGTTTTATTTTCGCTATCTCGCCGCCGAACGTGTGTACTACCGACCGAGTTCGTTTAATTCGAAATTAGTCCGGGCGGGCAATTAAAACGAACCCCTCCCCTCTCCTGGTATAATAATAACGTATTGAACTAAAAACGCTAGTACTTAAAACGTTTTTACGTATATATATATATATATAAGCACTCGAACGGTTGCGGCGGCGGAGGTGTGCCACTCTAGAGTGATATAGCGAGTTTTATATATATACATATATTGTCGAAATAAAGGGAGGAGGGTGAACAATGAATATTGCACGGGATTATTGGTAATCCCACTAAAAGCGTCAGTTTGATCAAATTTATGCTGTCCCGCTCGCGCGTCCAATTCGCAATTAGCCGGCACACGTTTCACGGTCCCAGCCCGCTCCCCACTCCACGCCACCCTACCGCCACGGGTCCTTCCGCCCGGTCCGCCACACTCGCGCGCCGGGTCCCGTCGCGACCATTCCCCTCCCCTACCCACCGGACGCCGCACACGACGCGGGCCGGCGGGAGAGATCTCATTCGTCGTAAAAGCTTTTGCCGGGCGGAAAACCCATTCGTATTGTTCATTAGCGTTGATGAAAATAGCTTTTCCACCGAGGCAATCAATCCAAAAGAGAGCGAAAGACAGACCGAGCGAACGGGCGCGCGCGCGTACGTCTGCGAAAGGGATAGTAGTAGAAAGGCCCTATATACATACGTAGCGAATCGGGACGGACGGGAGCGTATTGATTCGCCTAGCCCCCAGAATTAATTTGTAGAGTGGTTTGCGGTTTTTTCTACCCCCCCACCTCCTTCCCCTTCTCCCATCATTCCACTTCTCCTTACACTCACACGTCACGTACATATATATTATACGCTGTGAGCGCACACGAACGTTCCCCTTAAACGATATTGCCGCCGGTTCCATTTATTTATGAGCCCGATCTCTAAAGTCTAAAACTGTGTACGCGGCGCGCGTGTGCGCGTTCGGACGGCGGCGGCGGCGGCGGCGGTGGGAGATAAGTCTGGAGACGTTGCGACGAGCGCGCGGAGGCGCTCTTATAAAAAGGAAAACACGGGTTTTCCACTTTGGTATTGTGTTAATACGCCGTCCGCTGCGACGCGCGCGCAAAACGCGAAATGCATTAGAAAAACTACCGATCCCCGAATCCCGACCGAATCACCCTCGTTCCATTTTACCCGACGACGACGGTTTACGTACCGCGCGCGCGACGTCCCTGTCACATTCAATACTCTCGAATTCCGTTAAAAGATTCCATTTACTTTTATAGTTAATGCGCGCCTCTCCCTTGTTCCGTGTTTATCTTTCGTCCCCTTCTGGCCGCCCGTTTTATTACCTCCCAATACATTAGTTTAGCGTCATTACGCAAATTCCGATGCCCCCCCTTCACCGAAAGCTTTTTAAAAGCTTCGCGTGTTTTCGTTCGCGTTTCCCGAGGAGATGACGGCTGCGCGCGCGCGCGCGCGTGTGGCTACGTGTAGTGTAGAGTGCCGGTGGTGTAGTGTGCGGACGGGCGGAATGAAATACGGTGAGGGGGTGAGACGTCGCCGGAGCGAGGAGAAGAAAACCACTTTTCGGGCTTAGCCGATCCAATCGGATTCGATTTTCACAGATTTCCCGTGTCGTTACGCGTATACGGTGGCCACCGAAAGCTTTCGGGCGAACCGTAACGAAATTTATCGCCGCGTATATTATTATCGGGAAACGAAAAACAAAACCGCGACGAGATTTCCCGACGGCCGTTTCCGTAGAGCGTATCGTTTCGTATTCGCGAGAACTACGAGCACGCCCGTCCGGTCTCTGTTCGCGGGTAACAACGTCCGCGGGGCCAAAATCGACTTTCATTCGATCGACCACTACGAAAATCCGCGGACGGTTGATGGTGGTGTGGGAAGGGCGACAACCGTTTGTCGAAATTCGATCGGAGACGCCGGCGGGACGCGAATTCGAGCGGTTTCGACGTGTCCTCGTCGGCGAACAGTGTCCGCCGTCTATTTCTCCCATTCCTCCTCTGCACCGTAGGGAACGTATGAATAACGCGAACGGTCGTTGTTCGCGTCCCCCGAACGCGTTACGAACGATCCACCGTCGTCGTTTCGTTTTTTGGCGCGCGACCGAAAACGCCGCGGTATCATCGCGGCGAGTATATCTATTACGTGGACGGGCCCCGTGGGGTCGTGGCGAAGCGCACCGTAGTTTCGGACGACCGAAAAATCTCCCCCAAAAACTTGAATAATATTATTTTCGGACGTTCGTCGCACGACGGCGGCAAACCACCACCCGGACGACCGCGGAGTGGTTATGATAATAAACGTACGTCGTGCGAGCGTATTTACGAGGCGGGCTGAGAGAGGACTTACTCGTCCTCTGAAAACGTCGTTTTTTTCGTTTTAAACGAATACAGGTTTAGGTGGAAAATTTAACTCCGGTTGTTGACGTATTCCGAGAGGTTTCCGTATCGTCGTTAGGTATCGACCAATATTCGCTCGGTTACCCCGAACGGCGATTACTTCATTCCGAATACCGTACCACGGAATAGATTAATCAGAATGGACACTGATAATGAATTATGTGAGAAGTATAGGTAAATCTGATAAACGAACTTGCCATCTTTCTGGAGGCAAATCAGTATGACTATACCCACAAAAAAATATGTTTTCGTAAATAAGTAAATTATTCGTAAATCAATTTTTGATTTAATAATTCCCTTATTCTAATAAGTATCACAGAATAGAATAAACTTAAAAGGTTGACCGTTAAAACGTAAAAATCACAGAATAGATAACCGATAAATATCAATACAATATTATCACAGAACATTATTGATAACATTTAAGAGTGTCCAGAGCGTACGAAACAGCGAAACACCGCCGATTTTTGAAATACCGGTTTTTTTAATCGTACGCGAGTCGGTTGAGTGGTGGGGGCCGTGGTATTATTATTAACAATTTTTAACACGCCGAGTACCGTAACGGGCGTATCGGAAGACTTTCGCGGAGACGGCGACGTGTTTGGAACGATTGCAAGAATTGGGTGAGGGCAGGAAGGAAGAGTTACGGCGACGACGACAAGTAATCGGCCGCTGTCATTATTAAAACGACCCGCGTTCGCGAATATCTTTCACCAGTGTCCGTAGAACCTAACCGCCGGCGAAAATTATAAACGAAAATATCGACCCTAATCGGGGTGATTTTGTCCGCGCGCGCGCGTGTATGTAACCGACCGGAAACGTCCGGCCGAAAAGGATAGACGTGCGTGCGCGCCGTGTATCGACTTTACGGGTGAAGCGCAGCAGCTGTGGGGACGCGATTTGATTGAGAAAGAACTACGGGGATATTGTCCAGCGAGACGGCGGCGGTGCCGATGCGGGCTCGTACTTACGCGGCGGGCGGATGCGTGTGTGTGTGTAACGGCCAATTTTCCGTCTGGACCGACCCGCGCTATCATCCCCGGGATAAACCGCGCGGAAAATTGGGAATTCGATTGGAGTGCCGCCGTTGTAGTTGTTGTTGCTGCTGCTGCTGGGTGTGTGTTTTCCGGCGGTCGCGGAGTTATCGGCGGTGATGACCGGGAGGGTGGTGGTAAAGTATACGGGGCAATTTCGAAACTGTCCCGAGACCGATAACGCGATATTGTCTGTCAAAAACGGAAACAATTTCGCAAACAAAAAAATACGTTTATAATAAATATATATATACGTTCGGGTCGAAGGGTTTTTTTCCGTTTTCACTCACGCGGTATTGCCTATTACCCGCACACACACACACACACGTACGTATAGGCGGGTGTAGTATAACACACGCGTATTACGGCGACGTTTCGTTTAAAATTTATTTTCGTTTTTGTTTTGCTACGTTTTCGTCGTACTCGTCCCGATTCCCGAGGATTTCTAACGACACTACTACTACTCTTCTCCTCGTGCGGGCGGCACACCCCGCCGCTGTTTTTTTTTTTGGTCACGATTCCCGAACGTTTCGGATTATAAGAATAGAGAGGGCGGCGGCGGCGGCGCTGCTGTAAATGGATTGTGGCTCCAAGTCCCTGAAACGTATTTTAATACCGGCGCATTTTCCCGCATTCCACTCTCTTTCACCCTTAGTCACGCCGGACGGTTTTTTTAGGAACGTTCGACCACCACGTTACGGGGGGGGGGGATGTTGCATTTTAGTCGTTACATCACGGCCACTATACGAATTAACGTGACCCGCGGCGACGACACATCATCGAAAACAATTCGCGGGACCGCCGAAAATATTCTTTTTTCGCGAAACTTCGCGCGTTAGGCTGACTGGCTACACATTGACTCGGTGTCGTCAGCGCCGTCGTCGACGTTGACGCGCGCGGACAACAAATACGACCCTGGTGGCTGGGAGTTCGGTGTCTGTTCCATCCGAAATGGCGAAAAACGAACCACCGATCGCAATCCCGACGGCGGTGTTTTTTTTTTTTTTTTTTGGGGGGGGTGGGCGAATCCGGAGGAAACGGACGGATTCTACTGACGACGGCACTTCCGCGTCGTAGAAACACGAACGTAGTAGTAAACGACGATAATTATAAACGCGTCGCGGTTTCTATTAATAGGTAAACACCGCGGATCGTAACTATTTTTCGCCCGTAACACGACACCCAAATGGATACGCGCGCAGCGACCGCCGTTGTCTCGGGCGGTCAATATTTTTAGACCGATCCGCGGAACCGAGCGAAATCGAACGATAAAAAGCGTTACGCGGCGGCGGCGGCGGTTTACGGAGAGACGAAAATGAATAAACGAACGCGCGCCATTACCGCGATTAAGCATTTATTAAACTTTAAAACCCGTTAGTATTCAATACGCGTATACAAGATGGGTTCGTCCTCTCGTACGTACCGAAAATTACGCGCCGAACACGCCTATACCGTTCTCGGTACAATACGGTACCACGAATTTCGTTACCGTCCGTAATATAATACCGGGACAACGTACGCGGGGGTTTTAAGCCGAAACACACGTCGCCGGGGTCGTTGACGAACGCGTAAATTACGCCCGGAAAATAATCTAAACAAAGACCGGAGCGGCCCCAAAAACCGCGCCGGTAATTGGCGGATAACGTTTCCGGCACCCGGTAAATAGCGGTCGCGGCGTCCGAAACGTCCGATGGAATCGCGGCGAATACGCGCGCGTCTAAATGCCGTAATCGATTTGTTTTCGCTTCGCTTGGTACGACGGCAGGGACCTTCGAGTTTCTCTCCATACACGGGCGACGCATTCCGGAGGTCTTAGTTTTTCGGTTACCTCCCGTTAGTTCGGTCCCCTCGATCGACGTTATTGTTATTGTCGTGTCGCGTTTCGAACGTATTACACGGTAGGTCAATTATATTCTCGGGGATTATGACGTTTCGTATGTATCTCGCTTCTACACGCTTCTCCGGTTTGTCATTGACGTTCACGCACGTCATTCCCGGCCCGATGTACGTTTTGTAGACGTTTACATTTTTTTTTACTTTTATCGTGGCGGCGGATTTTCGTGACGAAGAACGGTGTACACGAGGGGATTAAGCAATACGCCGCGGGCCGCCGTTAACGCGACGATTTTATCGCGGACGGCCAAGCGAATTTAATCGACGCGCGTTCGCGCGCGAATTTCGACCGCGGTACTTATAATACATAGAAGAGCGTATACACGCGACGACGACGACGACGACCACCGGTGCCGAAAAAAATATATATATATATATTAATCGTAAATCAAATCGTCGAAACTAAAACACAAGTTTCCGTAACGCGATTAAAGGATTTTCCGGCGAGATTGTTTCGCGAGTTTAAAAAGGTTAATTCAAAAACCGAACGGATTAATCAACCCGGGAGGGGTGGGGGGGCGAAGTTCCTTTAAGAGAGGTATAATTTATTTTCTTTAGGGTCCGACGGGTTAATTGGTAAGGGATTACTAATTAACGAGAATTGTGTTTCGCGTAACGAAGTATATTACGCCAAGTGCGACGAATTTGATTCCGGCGGGGAGGGCGTTTCGGAGACGCCGAAAATATTAACGTTTCGCGCCCGTCCCCCTCTCGTCGAATATTCTCGCCCGCGCCACCCTCTGGTCGGTACATCTCGTCCGTCCGTCGCGAAAAGTAAAACCACCGGACGCCCGAAACTTCGACGACGGCCACAACCGGAACGCCGAAACCACGTTCATTATCACATCACCGGACCGAAACGGCGTGTCGTCCGCCGCGGAACGATATTCACGTATCCGTCTACGTTTTACCGCACGGATATCCCGAAGGGATTAATAGAACCGAAAACGAGTGGCGTTTTAATAATTTTACGCGGAACGCTCGTCCTCGCGTCGGAGTAACCGGCCGTGGAAACGTCGAAAATCGTCCGCGGCCGCTCGTAAATTATCGGCACGTGGAGGGAGTCTTTATTCGAGGGCCGTACGAGGTTAGGTTTTTGTTTTTTTGTATCGGAACGTCGAAAACACGATACCGAAATAATAATAATAATAATAACCAGAAGCGGGACTACAACTAAACGACGGACCGACCGCGCATTTCGGACCCGACACGGCCGGGTTAGTACGGTTATTGGAAACGACGGATTTGTAAAAACGCAACCGTCGTATACGCTTTAGCGTGCGGTTATTGTTCGGGGTTTCTGTCCTAGCAGACCGACGACGAAATTTCGTTCGTATTCTCAGGGACAAAACGCGCGTTACAAATCCCCTCCGCCACCGGCGCGGGCGTCGTGTATAAATACGTATATTGTTAGGCGCGCCACTCGGCCAGCGGTATTCGTTATTATTCCTCCGTGACGACACGCGTAATTGTCAAAGACCGCTCGTGTATGCCGTAAACGACAAACGAATTCGAAACGGATTTCCGATAAAAACGAAAAAAACGTCGGGGAATTAATCGAACGCCGCCCCGCTCGTACCTGTATCGACGCGAGTACACCACGTACAGGTACATACCGGGTATATGGTACGTTAACGAATAACACAACCGGTTGCGGGACCGTCGTTATTAAAAATATTCGTCGGGGACGAAACGTGTTTTCTCGTCGATAATATTTGACGCGTCTGGTATAAAAACAAAAAAAATTACCGAACGCGCGGCGCGGACGAAAATACAAATCCGATTTTCGAAACGACATCGTTACGGCGCCGCGATACGGAAACGTGTAAGACGAACAACGGTTCGTACACTCGCCGGTCGAGTTAAACGTTTCCGGTGGTAACGACGCCGTTATACGATTTTCAGCGGACGCGCGTATTTTACCGTCGGCCCGGGGTTGCGCGCGATCGTCGACGAGTTTTTAAAAAACGTCGAATCATCGCCGCCGTCTTCACGAATTGTAAATGTCCTCCCCCGCGTAATCGTTCGGGTCGTTCGATCTGTGTTCGATTGTCCCCCACACCCCGGAAGGGGGACGAGTAGGAGGCGTATTACGATTCCGGGTCACTCGGTTTTTCTCTCCTTATCACGGTTCGTCACGGTCGTTCGGAAACGGGAAAGCGACGGCGGCACCGATAATTGACGGGGCTAGAACGTTCCCGGTATTATATATATATATTACGTACGAGAGCTACGCGCGTTCGATTTCCGTATTATACGACGACGGGTCCGGGTTAGGCGCTATCGAGGAACAATTAAACTCCGCGTCGTTATTAACGAGCCGATTTTTCGTCCCCCCCCCCAGCCACCCGGCGAGCACGTTAATTGGGTATTTCGTCGTGCGTGTGTGCGCGTATTCCGTCGCGTGACGAAGACGGGGCGCGGCGGCCATTGGGAAACAAAAATTCGTGTACAACAAAAGCGCGTGCGCGTTCCCGAAGAGGCGGTTGGTTGGGGAGACCTAAACAAAGAAACCGCGGGCGAGCGCGCCCGCCGCCGCCGCCGCCGCCGCCTCCTTAACGGACCAATTAGTCGAATTGAAAACTTAAGGCTCGAAAACGCGTACCGTAATAATAGTAGCGGACGGCGCACGAAATGGAGAAATAATAAATAACTTTTCTCTTTTTCCCGTGTAATTGGATCGCCGCGACCGGCGACGGTGGTTATAATTGTGACCGCCGACGTCGAGAATCGCGCGGACGACTCTGCGCCGGTTATTTCGTCGCATTAGCGGCGACAGTGTAGGTGATCACCACCCCCCTTCCCGCAACGCGCGGTTGCGCCAGAGAGTAGGGGGGACGGACGCTCAAAACGAATACTCGACGATTACTCGTCGAGAAAATTCGACGAATTATTAACGGCTACCGAGATTTCGGACTTTTCGGGGGCGCGCCGCGTACCTTTACCGCGAAATCGTCGAACGACATTGGCTTTCGAAAATCTATTGGGCGCTCGAGTATTTCGAGACCGCGGCGGCGGGGTGGTGGTGGTGGTAGTGATGGGGGGGGGGTGACCGACCGCCGGGGTAAAATGTTTCGGGGTCCGTACGAGGTTGACACCGGCGGCGGGCCACGTGGGAACGATTAGCCGCGGGCGTACACAACACGTACACGGTAATTATGGCGACGACCGAACCCCGGTAACCGCGGTTACGCGGCGACGATAAATCGGCGGACGTTGTGTCGTACGCACGCGTACACACACACACACACACACACGGGCGCGCGCGCCCGCTTTCGGGTAAGTGATCGGAATGAAAAATTACGTCTCCGCGCGCTCCGGTCGCTATTTTTAATTTTTTGTTTGATAAATCGAAATCGTTGTACGAAATCGACGGAGCGAAC
Organism: Geopemphigus sp. TES_GeoC_2020; assembly: GCA_025469175.1. Classification (NCBI taxonomy): domain Eukaryota; kingdom Metazoa; phylum Arthropoda; class Insecta; order Hemiptera; family Aphididae; genus Geopemphigus; species Geopemphigus sp. TES_GeoC_2020. Next base: position 9,178 of record JAIPRN010004457.1, read on the forward strand.
GAAATGGAACCTCCCCCCACCCCCGGACGGTCGTATTATTTATCGTTTTATTCCCGAAACGTAAATTATGCTCGTACCGATTTACCGACGGACGTTCGCGTATAGAAAATCAATCGTCGACGGCAACATAACCGACTGGACATTACGACGGACCCATCAATCATATTAAAATCGACTGGCGCGCGCGCGCGCGATATAAAAAAAAATAAACGAGCGCGTTTATATTAATTCTGACGGAACGAACCGGAGCGCGTGTAATAATAACGAAGGGGTGAAACACGCCCGTGGGAAACGAGATTCCCGGACTCGTGTTTTCCCCGCAGGGACGATCGCCGGCACGCGCGAAACAACGGTACGCGCGCCACCCCGTGCGAATTAATTTCGAGTTTTGGTAGTTCGATTATAAAAATACGATTTCGAGAAACGATTTACCGCGCGCGCGTTGTCGAACGTACGTTTCCCGGCGCGCTGTTACACTCCACTCTTACTACAAACACACCTAATAACCATCTCGTCGTCGAACGATAAAAGCAACACGACAATGGCACACCGCCGCTCCGTCGGCGACCTTAACGCGTGAAAATTGTCCGGTCGACGCGGGCCCGGAACGGAATTCGGGCCGATCACGCGCGACGGTCACGTTTTAATACGGTTGTTTCTTTTATAACGTACGAACGTGCGCGCATACGCGGGCGTATTTTATTAATTTCCTCCGAATATTTCCGTAAAGCGAACGGGAGAGCGCGGTTTCCATTCACTGGCCAACCAAACAGGAAAATCTCGTTCGAAAAACCTATTAACCGCCGTAATATCGAGAGACCCGTATTCGTCGCCGCGATATATACGTATATATATTCATTAACCGTACACACGCGCGTATAAAAGTACACGAGAAGAGTATTTTGATTACACGCACAAAAAAAAAACAACGTATATACGGTACGCGCGCGACACACGAATCGTCTTTCGTCGTCGCCGACGTCATTAATCACGCGAGCCGTTATAAAATGAACGCCGTCCAAATAATTAACGTTCGGTCGACGGGGTGTCCCGGCCGCCCGTCCGGTTACGCCGATTCGTGATTGCCGTCGTCGTCCGGCAAATTCCCGCAATATAGACGAAATAATCTACGCGACACGCCGACGACGACGGACGGGCGCTATATTCGTCGGCCGTCTAGTGATCGTCAATAACCTAAGCAACCCCGAACGTCGGAGAAAACTCGCGGAAAAAGGCGAAAAACCCGTAAACGCGCGGCGCGAGTTGTCCAATTGCCCGGCGGTCAGAAGACGGGGAACGCGATATATTCTCGCGTACCGAACTCGGGGCGGACCAGCCGCCTTTCGGAGAGAGCTTAATGGATATCGAGTTTTTCAAACCGATCGGCCTCGCCGGGGACGTCGTCGTTTTATTATTGTTATAATAAAATACGTGCCCGACGAATCGATATTCCGTATTTTTGTCGTTCTCCTATTTCGTCTGGCCTCCTCACCCGTGCGCCGCGCATTTCTTATTCGTACGCATAAGGCGCGTGGGTTAATTATCGGGTCTCGTCGTCGTTTATCCGCCGGAACGAAGAAACATACATAGACGACGACGAATTCTTCGCCACCCGGTTGGCTACTCGAAAAACACGTCGGGAACGACGACGCGCAGGCGCGTCTATGCGTTGTACACGTATACGAGACAGACGTACGACGCGCTACATATTGTAAATCTTAAATACGACGCGGACTTATATACGTCGTACGCGCGTGACTCGAAATCCTAAACGCGTTCGGAACGGCGCAGCAGCAGAAAAATGACTACACGCGACGTCGGTATAAACCGACCGGATTTAACGGCGGCCGTGGGTAAACGGAGGGCAGATATTAATATAATCGTATTCTCCGATATTCAATACCGCGGTCGCTATACACACGTACGCGCGGTATAAATGGTTCGAGGAAAAAACGCGCCAGCACCGACGTCACGTTACAAATATATATATATATACACGCGCGACACGCGCGAACGATAGTCGAGTCCAAAGACCGCGCGCGCGCCTACCGCCCGTCGCCGCAGTAATACCGAAAGAAATCGATGGCGGCCACCTGTTGCGTTAATAATCCGCTAAATATGTACGCGACGGCGCGCCGCGGGGTTACGCCGCGTTTAGTATCGGAACGCGTTTAGGAGACACGTCGTCGGCGGGCCCGCTTTTTTTCCAGCGCCCTCTCCCCTGTCCCGGGCGTAACCGCGCGGGTTCGAAGAATGTACGAACGACGGTATTTACATTATATCCCCGTCCCACGGCTACATCCCGCCGCCTATAATAACCACTACCACGGTCGTGGTACACACGCGTCGTGACAATAACCCATGCGCTACGGGGAATCGGTAGTGAGAGAATATTAGCCCGGCGTTAATTACGCGGAACGGATGGTACGCTATAAATAAGACGACGGTACGCGAAGCTGTATCGTGGACGAAAAAGCGCGGAAGTTTCGCGGAACGTAATTTTTAACGAAATTAGTTTTCTTTCGCGGTCCCCGGTAGGGGAGGGGGGAGTTTCCGAGAATACAACGCTCCGGTTTCAATTTAAACGCATTCTGGCCATTGTAAGTGATTTCCGACAACTCCTCACGGTTATAATAACGACGACGACCAAAGCGACGGAATTCGACGGAAACTTCGCGCGCGGTTCACGTACGCCGTTCAAAAATTGACGGGAAAAATATCTCGAGTTCGAGAAGCCAATATGTTCGATCGTCTCCCGCCCCCCACTCGCCCGTCACAGCCACCTTGTAACCGCGTACTTTTACGAACGTCGCCCGAACGCGTACGCGGAAAACCCGAACCGGTGGCGCCATCTTAAAAGTACCGTTTCTATTACGGCCGTGGGTCGACGGTAAGTTGGACGAAATCGGTGTTTCCCTCCCGATCGTCGACGACATAATCGACACGTCCGGACGAAAATTCGGGCGTCGGAGAAATGAACGAATGGCGTGGCGGCGATCGTTTATACGTAACCAATTTGACGGGTGTTTGACGTTAAAACGACGACCGTCGGTCCGGAACGATTTGGCGCCGAACGACGCGTGTTTTCAACGACGGGAAATCGGACAATTTTTGCCCAAACTCGTCGTCTAATATTGTTTCTCGCACCGTCGTCGAGTGAAAAATTGTCGTCCTGGTGGCGGCGGCTGCGGTGGATTGATGGGAAAACGACGGGTCGTCGTGAGTCATTTCGTCGGTGGACGACGACGACGAACGGACCGCCGCGATAAGAAGAGCGCGGCCCTGACGGTCACGTGCGTCACACGCGGACGCTAATTCGATTACGTGTACACACAACACAACGCGGTCCCCAAATTGCCGCGCTCGAGTACGGCCGTGGGTTACACACAATGGCCCCGCGGAATTAAAAGCCCGACACGCACGCACATCGTGTGCACACACACACACACTATACCGCGGTACCGGTAACGTTTCGGACGAGATCGGGCGATTATTAATCGCGGCGCGCACGCGCGTTCGGCCCGACTTATATATAGTAGCCGTCGATACACACGAGCGGGACGGATCCGATCGGACGCGATTTCTATATTTTTTTTTTCGTTTCGGTTCCTTTTTGATAAAGTACGAGGGTGTCGGTTGACGGGCACGCACGCCGGGGGGGGAGGGAACGTTTTAAAAACGCCGTCGTCCCGACCTCGACCGGGGGCGGGGCGGCGCGCCAAATTGCCCTCGTATATTTATACAACGCGCCCGCCGTGTTTTCGCGTATTTATTTTTTTAAGCGCGCCCGGTCGGCTTTTGTTCGTTCCCCGCCCGTCCGGGTGAATCGATTGAAATAAAACGCCGCGGATTACGACGACGCGGGGCCCGCCGCGCGCTCCGCATATTATAATTAATAGTTTCGATAATCTACTACTACGGGCGGGCTACACGCGCGCGCGCGCGCCCGTAAAACAGACGCGGCCCGGTGTGACCGACGCCCGTCGAATAAAAAAAAATCTATATAGCACCCTTTACACACCGCGGGACGACGCGACCGCGACTCCGGCCGGTCGTGCGGCGACGATGATAATTACCACAGTCGGCGTTCACGTTTAGCGAAACGAACGGGGACGCCGGGGATGGTGACGGAAATCCACCGGGAAAGGAAACGAGGACGACGACGACGGTAATTTTTCGGCGTCGGTTAAAAATACGGCCCGTTCACGACCGGAGTCGAATTGCGAACGACGTCCGGGGCCCGCGCGATCGACTTCACGTCGATAAAGAACGACGACAGAACCGGCCGAAATCCGAGGGACGAAAGACATACGCGAGAGAAAAAGAACGCGACGTTGGTATCGGTGTACCCTACCTCCACCACCGTCGGGCCGGTAATTCGAAAATACGCGTACTTAAGGTCTTATAGCGGCGGTACGTCGATGCTTTTTTCGGGCACATTACCGCGGTATTAGCTTTCAGACAAATTGAAATCTATCTAGAATAAAAAAAAAAAACGGGAAGAAAAAACGCGCCTGAATATTTCATGGATATCAATATACTTTACGGCGGCGGCCGGCAGTAACTTAGGACGTCACTCTCGAAATAAGTTTCCGTTCCGCTACCACGTCCGGGAATGTTGGAGCGGTGGTAGTAGTAGTAGTAGTCCAATTCCACGACGAACGTCTTTAACGGCATTATTTAATAGCTTTTAGGTGTGTACGAGGCGCGTGCGAAACGAACGAGACGGGGAGGAGAAAAGCGCCCGCCGACGTTTACTCGTTCCCTACGGTTTATTAATATTTTATAAAATATCGGCGGCGGCGGCGGCGTCAGATAGATAGACAGAGAACAATAAGAAAAATACGGGCGAACGACTAATAATTATTATTCGTAAACGGGTTTTATTAAAATTCGTTCGTACGACGCAAAACGGACGTGGTAAGTTGTCCGTAACGGGAAAACCGTGTATCCATATTACAACCCTCGCGGTTCCATTTCGACAGACGCGCGCGCCAAGGTAACGTTTATCGACGATAACGTTTCGCCGTGGGTTGGCGGCGCGCGCGGTTGTTCTCCGCCGACCGGTTACACCCTTTACCCCGGCAATTCGACGGATCGACTTTTTCGGGAAAATAAACGACGTCACACTACCGAGAAAGCCGTACACTATTACACCTTACCCCCGATCGTTCGAAATCCAAATTTCCACCCTCCGAGTGTTTTAGGTTGTCCGCGACGATCGCCAAACACGGACACGCGCGCGCGTCGTCCAGACGGCCTCGAAATACGACGTTGCGATCGAAATTCGTTTTTTTATTCCTCTAGCCAGGACGGCTGTCTGGTCGGATATCGTTCCTGCGCTATTCGATCCCGTCTGGACACGCTCGTCGCATTTTTTATTAGCTAACCACGCCGAACGTAACGCCCGCCGGTCGCGGTTCGTAATCGAACGAAACGTTTTTCACGTCGGCGACAAAACGAAATCGGCAATTTCGTAAGAGCGCGCGCGACGATTTTCTCGTACACGACGGATATATCTGTTGTTGTTATTCGTCCGCGACACGAATACGTATCGTTTCGTTTTTTTCCCCCGTCCCCGAATACGCGAAAAAACGTAAACTCGTTTCCGAACGCGCGTATCTGTCGTTGTCGTCGTCGCCGCCACGGTTCGTAACACGTCTAGGCGGCGGCGTTTGTTTGGCGTTCGAGCGTTTAAAACTCGAATTGTTTTTTTTTTTTATAAAAAAAAAAAAACCACCGCAAATTGG
>JAIPRN010004458.1:0-14926 GCA_025469175.1 Geopemphigus sp. TES_GeoC_2020
CGTTTTTTTTTTTTTTTTTTTTAAAACGCACGGCCAACAACACACAACACGTATTTCCCCGCCCGGGAACGAACGCCGGACGCGTTTTATACACCCCGACGGGGAAGAACAGAGGCGGGGGGTTGGTTGGCCGTTCGTCGCCGAAATTCGTCCGATAAATTGCTCGCCGGTGGAGTAATCGAAGAACGGCGCGTATGTATGTACGTAGTGACACGCGGGTAACGACGGTTCGAGAATATTCGACGATCACGGCCTCCCCCCCCCGTTCGGTCGGCGGTCCTTCGTGAATTATTCCAAATTCGTTTTCCAACAATAATCGTTTATCGCCGGCCCGTGGTACATTCGCACGGTTCGCGGAGACGAACGCGAATAAGACAACTCTGATCGGCGGACAACCGAACGGCGGCGACGGTCGCGAAACACGGAGAACGGGCCGGACTGATATCGTCTCGCCGCGCACGTTTTCCGGTCGATTTCGGCGCGTACGCCGAATATAAAAACAACGGCCCAGTTAAGTACCGTAAATAACGGACGACGACACAATATACGTGTAAACGACGTCCCGTATGAAAACGTCTATGGGGAAACGAAAAGTCGTTCTACTCGATTGCCGGGACGAAATCGTCGGTTTTCGCGTTCCTCCGCGGGTGGTCGTGTTTATCGTAAACCCGGAACGAGTCCGCGGATAAATCGTACCGGGTACGTTTGCCGTTCGATCCGACGGAACCGTGAACGCAATTCGGCTACTCGAACAGTGGCCTCCTCCCGACGTTACCGAATTCGTCGGAGAGGTCGTCGTTGTAAGTTACCCCGGGGGCTTACGAGTAGACGACGGACGACAGAAATCGCCCCCCATTGCCCAGTTTGTTTAGTAGTAAACATACGTACAGTGTTTACGTCCGTTATTAACGCGCGCGCTCGGTAAATACGGGCGGTAGTAATAGCGCGCTATCCCGTAGTTCCCAACCAATTAGTTAAATATTATTCGCGACGGATTAGTAAAAACCGACGGCTAATATAAACAATTCGTTAGGACGCGGCGACTCGGCGTCGTACACGGCCAAGTAGTAGCGCAGCAGTTCGTCGGGACGCGTAATCAAATAATATCGTGTCGGTCGCCGAGACGCCGCCCCGGTCGAATGGGACGCGCGGACCAGATTCGTTTATTTTTGAAATTCCGCCGTGTCTCTCCGGTATAAAAAAAAGGAAAAAACCTCCCCCCCCATCCACTTGGATACCGCGGACTTTCGTAGTCCGCATTAATCGGTTCAACCGGCACGACCGTCCGTTCGCACGATTAAACGAACGCGGGCTCTGGTCCTAGTAAATAACGGAACCGCGTTTATAGTATTTACATTTCTACGAACCGTGGTTATTACCCGTTATTCGTATGATTACGCGCGACGCGTTCAATTTTCGATCCGCCGCGAGTGTGGGCGATCCCGGGGCGCGTCTCTCCCGTCGAAGACGCGGAAGAGGAGCAAAGCGTACGCGCATAATAAACGATTTAGCGAAACGTTTTCGACGCGGTACGAAATGTCACCAACGTACTTTTTTTAATGGCGTCCGATTACGCACCCTCCCCCCCGGGGGGGGGCAACGTTTCCGCAACAGTCGTAACAGTTGTCGATTGTGTGAACGTTTATGGGGAAAAGTTCGTTAGTCGGACGGGCGCCATACGTACCGCCGGCGAGTTCCAAGATAGGTACGTTTTTCTTCGTCCGCCCGCGGCGTTGCTGTATGCGGTGGTAAGTCGAAACGGACGAAAACGTTTTTGTTTTTTTTTTGGAATATACTTTTCGAAACGGTTTTTGGGTACGTCCGTAGTAATACTATATATAACACGACAATCCGCCACCGTCGCCCAGTTATTGTATTCCCGTCGCGTCTGTCCGTTACCTATCGCTCCTCGGGCACGATCCGCGTCAGTGTTGAGGTAACCGATATCGTTATTTACGGTCGGAATTTTATTATTTCGACCGGCCGTCCATCCTCTACGTTCGTATAATACGCGCCAGTTTACGCGGTGGTCTGTTGTGGCAAACACGATGGGCGTACCCACGCGGTATGTGGACAAGAATCGCCGACGAAGTCGTGTTCGAGTTTTGCCCATATTTTCTCTCCGAAAGTAATAATGGACGGGCCCGTAGATGACGTACGTCGGATGTTGCGAACGATCGACAGTAAGTATGTGGTGCGGGTGGACGAGCGGGGGGAGGGGCGGCTACGAAATTTAAAATCGCCGCGCAATCGTGCCGGATTTGAAAACGGTGACCGAGTAACCGGTAACGTCCGTGGGTACACGAACCGTCGGCGATCGAACATTACGTCGACAAAACGTGAATCGGTCGAAATAGGCGTTCGATCGCGTTGTGTAGGCCGTCGGTGCGCGCGCGCGCGCGTAACGCGGCAAGACTGGGGACCGACGACGGCGATAGTCGGCGAATAATACGTGACCGTCGGTTTGGTTAGGAACGTGAATTACTTATTCGTTCGAGTCGCGCCTATCGAAGACGATAGTTCGTGGCGAAATGGTTACGGGCGGAAGAGTGACGTGCTGCTGTTACGTTCGTTTCGGGTACACGTACCGCGCAAATTTACGGTACCGGCGCGTTTTTTAATTTTAGAACCGGCGCCGCACGTGTGACGCGAGCGCGGAACAAACACTTTTAACGGGTGCCGCCGCCGGTGCTGCCGCTGGTAGACTTCGGGAGGATGTTGTTATATTTTATTGTTCCGAATTCGAAGTGTCCCGGACGGTCGGTGAACGAATTTCGCGGCGCGTACGGCCGTCGACGCGAGGTATGCCGCCGGCTGTGGTGCCCGCGAGGAGGGGTGGGGAGGAGGTGGAGGATACGCTATTTGGACGGAGCCCAAGGTTTCGCTGCGCCGCCGGCGTCTTTGGCCGGCGGCCAGCCCCCAACCAGCCGGCGGACGAGCGCGTCTCGGGACGTCGTTAAGGACGCCGGCCGAGCACCGTCGTCACCTATTATCCCGCGGCTCGATCCGTGTCAAGGGACATACATTTTCGTTTCGTCGCGGCGACCAAAAACGAAACACGAAACGCGCCGACCGACGATCGCCTACAGTGTTCGTCGAGTTCTACCGTCCGCGAAATTCCCCCCCCTCCGCCCGACCGACCGTTTCGCGAAACGCGCGTATACAGGGTGTTCAAAAAAGAAAAAAGAAAAATAGATACTCCGTATCTCGCGAACATAAAATATAAAATGATAAAACGTCGAAGAACGAGGAAAAAATTACAACACGTGCTCGAAGCGACCACCGTTTTCCCCCAAACAGGTCGCGATCGTCTTTTGCATGTTGCGGAACACGTTCTTCGTCGGCGTTCAATAATTCCGTTTTTAGCTTCGGCGATCCGTTCCTTTTTAGTTCCAAAATAGAATTTGGGGTTTCCTGAAAGATCTTGTCTTCGACATAGCCGTATGAATCCCGGAGGGGGGGAGGGGGAGAGTATCAAGTCCGGTTTGCGGGACGGCCAAAACGGGCGACAAATAACGGGTTGTCCAAAGCGCCCGTCTTCAAAATGTCGTGTCCGCCGTATGAACCGTTGCCCTATGTCGCTGAAGAAACCGACAGGTTTTCTTTCACGCGGCTTTGAAGAGGCAACGAAGAGTTGGACGAGTTCTCGGCATCGTCGTCGAGAAATAATAACGGGCCGACGGGCTCGCTGCCAGTTTCCACGTACGCGCGAGGAGGGTTTTCGCTTTTGCCGCGGACGATAATTCTGGGCACACCGCGTTACCACGGTCCGTGAAAAATACGGTATCTGGGGCGTTGCATACGGCCGCCGAAACGAACGTTGTACGCCGCTCGTTCCGCAGAAACATGTCGATGACACGACATGCCCGTTTCGTTATCGAATGCCGAAAATGTCACCGACGGTCGCAAACATCGAGTATGTATGTGTCGAACAGCCCGTTAAGTACACGAGTATAGTTAAATTTGTACGCGGTCGGGGAAAGTTGATCGTACGAAAACAACGGCGAAATGGCGTTTCGGGAACCCGCCGCGACGAGTCCGTCTGGGAAACTAGCGGAAAAAGGGTGTTTTCTCCCCCGAAATAATCGGTAGTTTACCGAATACGCGCGTATCGGCTAATGATTTCGGCGTACGTCCGTTTTAGAATCACGATAAACGGACTTCCGGTGTCGAGCGCGTCGTCCCGTATACGATCTATTTAAACGCTTGTCGAAAACCGCGTCGATACATCCGCCTATACGAACGTTTCCGTACAAATCGCCGAAACGTATTTGAAACGTGTACAACAGTTGGTTTCGAATTGACCACGTTATCTCCGTATAGAATGAAACGATTGGAAAACATTTCTAATCACGAACAAAATTTGGTGGTCTCTTTTACCGCCTTGTCCCCGAACATTTAATACACGACGAATACGGCGAATACAGACAACTAAAATTATACGTAACCATTCCGCGGGAGAGGAAATATCCGAACAATACCCGGAACGCGCCCAAACATATACCGATGGCTCCAAAAACACTAACGGCCTAGGGTATATCGTAATTACAGACCAGGAAAAGTATCATTTCCGCACGCCGCCCCCCAACTAGTATATATATACGGCTGAGACTTACGCTATCTACGAAGCGTTAAAAATCATTTCATCTTCAAACCTGAAAACTGCAACATCATTATCGATGACTCTTCGGGCGCCCCCTCACGTCGATTTCAAATTCCTATTCCAAAAATGAGCTCGTCCAACGCGCACGAAAATTGATATTCGAAATAAATATTCCAACGCGTTTCACGTGGGTCCACTCGCATGTAGGGATACTAGGAAATGAGAAAGCAGACATAGCTGCCAACGAAGCCATCACGTCCCCACTCTCAATAATAATTAATTCATTGTCCTCATCCGAAAGCATTTTTTTTACGTTATACAAAATAATGGAAGAATGGCAAAACTATTGGCCAAACTTACCTCGGCCCGACAAACTAAGAAATATAAAATTATACATGAAACAATCGAAATACCCTCCCGACGTTAAAAGAAGAAGTAGTAATTACACAATAGGCCACTCACATCTCACGCGTGCTTATTAAAAACGGAACAGCCCCAGTATGTGATATTTGTAACGAAACCCTGGCGATAGAGCGCATAATAAAAAATCAACTGTCCCAAATATAGAGAAGCTCGCAAGATCCTTAACGCGCCTCCTACACTTCAAGAAGCCCTCATCGAAGAGAACACTGTCGCAATCATTACATTGTCTCGTACGATAAAACTAAGTTACAAACGATAAACTAACGTTTATTTGTATTATTAAGTTAACGTAGGCTAACAACCACTGTTGTTGAGGCCTTTTATATCGAATAATAAAAAAAAAAAAAACAATTACGGCTAATAAATACGCATTAGACTGTTCGACTGTTAACTACAAATAAAAAGAAATACGGTGTGCGGTACAAGTTCGTTATATTGTACAATTTTTAATTAGACTTTTTATAACAGAACGAAAAGCGCGCGTACGTTATTATTGAAATTTATGTAAAAAAAAAAAATCGTTTATATATCTCTACTAAATATAGACGATATTAACGTATATATATCGATAGTTAAACCGAATTTAAATGTACAAACGTTGCGCAATAAGCGGACTAATACGAGAAACGTATACAAACAGGAATTGAAAAAAATACGAACGTGGGCCGTAAATACGCGCGGCGCGAAAAAAAAACCGTACGTATCTCGTAATTGAAAGATCCCGCGCCGATAATTGTCGATACCTCTCCATTGGTATACAACATCGCGTAACGCGAATTATAAAAGTTATTAATTAACGGGCGCGCAAACGTACCAACGGCGGAATGGTTCGTAGCGGGACCGACGAAATGCCGAACACCGGCGCGTTAGTATACGAAATATGGACGGGCCGCGGCAATTTTTGACGGAACGTTACGAACGGCGCGCACGCTATTTAATCGCGATCGTGACACGTCCACACGCGTGAGCGCGTACGTAAACGCGAGTACGCCTATTAAATAAAGATACGGCCGCGCGACGTTTACCCGAAAATATAAACAACCGTTTAATAGCCGATCATGTTTTACCGGCCATTATATTTTTACGTTAAGTTTTAACAACGTTCATTAGTCGTTTTACGCGATTGTTATTCGTGTCGCGTACACGCACGCACGCACGTTCTGGCCGTGTATACGACGCGTTATCGTTTTATATTCGATTTTCTTCAATATACGCACACGCGCGCCGGTGCGCGTACTTTTTCGTTAGTTGTCTACCGGACTCGAAATGTTTCTAATCGTTACGCAACCGGTAACGTAATAATAATAATGTATCGCGCAAGTTTATCGAAACACGCTTATTCCATTTATACGCACGTCGTATATATATATATATATATGTATATACGACGATCGAATCCCGCGAGTCGACGATTATTTTTTCGTTACGTAATGTTAAAAATTTCGGGCGTTTACGTGTAAATAAATAAAGAAACGTACGCGCGCGTTAAATAAATTACGGCCGTTCGACACCTCCTCGCTGATCCGCCCGTCGCCGAATCACACCGGGCCCGACCGTCCCCGTACGTACACCGTGTACCGAAACGATCGGGCCGCGTACCAAGCGTGCCGGCGTTCATCGGACGTTTCTCGTTTACCCGCGGTGCCCGGTCGAACGGTTAATTTACGAACCAAAAACAAATATATATAGCGCTCAGTTTTCCGCGTAATCCCGTGTATATACTGCGCCGGGGGGGCACTACCCCTGTGCCGAGATCAAGCACCACGATTTCGGGGCCGCTGATACGGGGAAAAGAGGGGAGGGAGGGAGGGCGACAAATTTGTCCCGGCATAAAAACGTCGGACGGCCGTAATATTGAAACTCGGGATTAGCGCCGAACACGGTCTCTGATATTTATCGTTTTTTTTTTTCCCCATAACGTCGCTCGTCGAACAAGTCGTCCCGTTTAAACCGTTTCGATTTATTTCGGTAATCTGTTGGTTTCCCCCCCCCCGTAAAATTCGTCAATTATATTACCGTACGAATAAAACGTCGGAGCGTTTAGCGATTAATTACGTACGATACGATACCTCGAATCACGCGTTTTTATTCCCTCCTTAATTCGCTCTGACCCTTTTTCGTTCGCGTCGTACCGTCGCTTCACGATCCGCCAATCGAACGACGTTTTTTACGTGTAACATTTCCAATCGGGAATTTTTCCGCCAATTCGTTCGACATTTGACCGATCGGATACCGCACAAGTCGTGTACAATCAACTTCCAGTTCTGTACAATTATAAACGGTATACGGCGCGAACTGTTCGTTATATCCGAACGTCGCAACCAGCGTACCATCGCGTTTTTCATTTACACCGAGCGCGCTATTAACGAATTAATCGGGTTTACCACGAAACATTCGAAACCCGTTTTTATTTACGTACGCGTACGGTCGGTCAACGGTAGGCGGTAGAATTTGCAAAAAAAAAAAATATGGGGGAGGATTTCCAGGCTATTAGGGTATTTTAGGATAACGCGACGATATCGAGCACGACCGTCCCTCCCGCCACTCGGTGACACGTCTGTTTTTTTGAGAGCGAGCGCAATGGTAGAAATACTACAGCTCGTGGTTACGAACACGTAGATAACTTATAATTTCAACTATCGCGTGATATAGCCCGGTATGTCCGTTGGTGTTTTATTCGTTCGTGTTATCGCCGGTATCCCAACCGCACTGCTCTACGCCGCGTTCGCTATAGCCGACGACGACGGCGGAATGCCTCCAGGGGATCTCCAAATACGTTTTCTTAATAAACCCGATTCGTACGTCACCATTTCCGTACGACCGTTCACCGGTCCCACGGACGTTGTACGTAATAAAAACCGGCCACCGTTATAGACGTATCACTTGTTTAGGTTCCCGAGCGAACGACCACGTCGTCCGGGGATATGTACTTTTAGATGCCACCCTCTCCCCTCCCCCTGTAAACTACGCGGTTTAAGGCCAACACGATCGCGTTCGATTTCGCTCGGCCCGACAACAACCGCTGACGACGCTCGGCCGAATTCCGCGTAACGTTGACACGGCGCGAAAACCTAAAAATAACCGCCGTCGGGGTACCGACCGAGCAGTACGGCAGTTCCGCCGTTTCGAGGATCGTATTTAATAGGGTGGTTCCTCTCCTGTTTCTAAGTTTAGATTTGCCGTCCGTGAACACACGCGTCCGTTAGTCACGCAAGTTACAACATACACAACGACCACGTTCGTTCTTACGAAAACCATAAAATACATAAGATCCCGCGCCTAAGGTCTCGCGCGCAGCTGTTCCTACCGAGCTATTTGCTTACATAAATTACGACACGGGCAACAAATACGTATATTTAACACGCGTTCCGCTATCGGCCGACGAAATATTAATTATTTTCGAGCGCCGTAATATTCCGAGACAATCGAAATTTCGATTAAACTTCGTACCAGACACGCACGCACGCACACACAGAAAGAGAGAGCGAGCGAGAGATAACAACATTAGGAGCGCACAACGATTCCAACATTTTTCGCGTATACCGTCGGCACGCGTAATTCTTTCGCCGTCCACAGACACGGCGGATCGTCCCGTAAAACGATAAAACAATTTATAACCGCGAACAATTCCCCCCCTCCCTCGTCGTCGTTACCCGACGGTTGTTAATAATGTTCCGTAAAACGAAATATATATTCGAAACGAGCGATTTTTCCAATTCTCGTTTACACACACACCGTTGATCATCCGACCGAGTGGCCCCTATCGTAAGCGGCCGATTTTTCGACCGAAACGTGCGTTATCGTCCACCGAAATTCCGGTAAAAACCCGCGCGTCGACGAAATAACACGGCGAGTTGTGGAGTGGGTAATCGTGATCCCCGCGAATATATTATATTCGAATAATTACGGCCGTCACGGACAGGATTTCGAAATATCGTCCCTCCGCCGTCCGTTTACCGAAACGCCCGTGAAATTATCGACCGGACCGTAAATACGGATACCACGGTGGACCACCTTAGACGTTACAAACGTACGGTACCATAATACCCGTGCGCGGGTTACGTTTTTGCCCGGCACCTATTACCGCCAATAACCCGCCGGCAGGGACGGTCTCGCCGGTTTCCTTCACCCTCACCGGGATAATCGCGTGAACGTCCCGCGCGTCCTTTTTACGTGACCTAACGCGAACGTGTTTGTGTTGGAAAAAAATCACCACGCGTACCGGGTTCGTTGTACCGATCGTCTAACGGCATTACGATAAACGACGGCGGGCGTTAACATTTTCGAAATTAGCGCGTAGATTTTTACCGAACGGCGACGATACGTCGCTAGTACGACGAGAAAACATCGAAACGGTAAACGAAATTTCGCTTGTTCCGTCGCGTACGTACTGTATTCTATTGTCCGTCCGACGACGTATTAGAATACGCGCGCGGGCGTAATTATCGGAGTTCTCGCGCGGAATATTCGACTCGGGCGAACGACACGAAGGCGCCGATAAGCCGAAAAACGATTAGGCGTTCAAAAAAAAAAAAAAACGATTTTATTACCGCGCAGAGAGGTATTTCCCGCGATACGATCGCGTTTCGACCGTTTTAACAGCGACGAGTCGTGCTTGTATGGGTCGGTTTAAAACGATCGTTTTTCGTTCACTACGGGAATGTCGAGAAAAAAAATTCGGCTAGTTCGCGCGGGTATTTCGTTGGAACGCCCGAATCGCGCCGAAAACAACGAATACCGCGATAGAGTTCGCCGCCGTTCGACAAATTGTCGCGTTCGTGATTTCGGCGTAAAAATAATACGAAAATCGACGCGCCGTCTACCATACACGGCGATATCGACAACGGGCCGACAAATGTGTTACGCGCTTTAATATTGGAAAGAGACGTCACCGTCGCCCCGATCGTCGTCGTCTTTCGGAAATACGATTTCGCTCGGGACGGCTGCTCCACCATCGACCGGCGTCGCAAAAGTACGTCGTCGTCGACGCGCCCACCCCCTCCCCCACTCTCCCAGCGGCTCGCGAATAAGACGCTCGGCCGACGTTCGATTCGAGGCCCTAAACCGTTCGTAACCGTTAACGGTAGAAATTAATCGGACGGCGTGAAATCGCAGCCATTCCCTCCCTACCCCGGGAGGTAGGCGTCAATCGACGTCACCGATACGGCTCGCTACACAATTTACCCATCGCGCTTGTTGGCGCCGCGTAACGAACGATTGTTACACGCGTTGTATAATATATGGCGTGTCCCGACCGTCCAAGTCCGGGTCCTCGATTTCCGGCCGTAAAAAGTTCAGGCCCGGTTACGTAACGGCGGCGCACCGAACCGCCACCGTCACTCACGGAGGACCCGTGCGGACTCTTTTCGACCGTCGCGTTCCGGTGTACAGTGCACCGTCATCCCGTCGCGGTGTTACGCGGCGAACGACTTTGGGCCGAGCCATACGTCAGCCAGCAGATGGTGGGGAAACCGTCGACGATAAACACTTAGGGATTTACTCACGAAAAAGAAAGGGAGAAAGAACCCGCGCGCCTATATGTGGGTACGGGCGGCGGTGGAGGCTGGACGCTTTAACGAATTATTACCGTAGATTTGTTCGGCGGGGTGGTACGTGAATTCGATAATTATTTGGCAAGGTTTGCCGTTATTGATTACCGACCGAATCTATCCGGTCTGGTCGATTCAAACGGTTGAAAACGAAACGCGCGTGTAAAGATTAACCGAGAAATGGTCGTCTACGCGAATTCGCCGACGAGTCGCGACGCCGAAATCCTGGCGAAGAGAACAACAGCTCTGGGAACACCGACTTTCGCTACGCGGTGGTCATTGGTGGCTGGAGTGCGCTCACATTCTGCCGAAGACGGGAGTTGCCTGTCCCCTCCCCCGTGATGATACGACACAGACGTCATCCGGTGTTTTACCGACAGACAAATCTATTTATTGCGCGTGGAAGGATATATGGTCCTCTTCTAATTCTTTCGCTAAATGGTACAAATCAATTGTTCCGGTCAACCCACGATCTCCTTGGTTTCTTAACTCCCAGCTTTCCCACATTGCGTCCGTTTCTCGATTAAGATTCGGTCATAGCAGATTACCGGCCCATGGTTATTTGTCGGGTCCGAATCCTTCTCATTTTCGTACGCGTAATTCCTCTTCGGAATCGCCAAGGGAGATTTCGTTCACGTTTCTTTAAATTGTCCCAGATCGTCTCGTCGCAAGTCCTCATTTTTTTCTTTCACGTTCGACAATAGTATCGACAGCTCCCCTTTTAACGTATTAAATTCATCTTGTCCGTTCATTATATCCAATCTTATCTTTTTATGCACGTCTTCCGGTTTCGTCATTTGATATTTCTTTCTCTTCTCTTAGCACTATTATAATTATATATCGATTGTTCTTTACCACTTTTAATTCATTGTAGACAATAGCTTTGTTGTATTTCATTATTGTTTTATATAATTTTGTTCTTAGTTCCTTAGTATATTTCTTAAACGTTAAGCTTAATATGCTGTTTGTATGTAGCTGTTTAAAAAAAAAACCGACTGACGTCCGCTGAACGGACATAATAATTTCTGTCTTTTATAGCGGAATTATTCGGTTAGACGTCATTGCAGGGTGCGCTGAGCGAGTTGAAAAGTAACCGTTCGAACGAAATTGTACTTCGTAAATACGAGGAGACTTTTTTCCCTTACTAATACGGTCGTGAAAAAGTTTCTGTTCGTTTTATCGCGTTTTTGAAACCCTCCCCCCCTATTGGATGGCCCGCTCTATAAAACACACAACGTAAAAGCGTTTTATGTAGTTACGATGTATTAATGATTATCTATTCCGCCGGGCTGCGAAAAAAAAAAGATTTCGTTTTCATTCCACTTGGTTGTCCACGGACGTAACCATCAACGTACACTGAAAACCGGTTACGGCGTGTGCGCACGCGCGACATTTGCGGACACGGGGAAGCGCGTGGACGACGTACGGAAATTCGACGAAATCGTATCCGCCGCCGTCCTGGTCCGCGGAGGTTACACAACGCGTCTTCGGCGCGCCGAACGCTCGAATCGGAGTAGAGAGATGGCCGCGTAATCGACAAACTCCGATAGAAACGCGTACGCGACGGAGTAATATAATAGCGAACGTCAACACGATCGGGCGACGGCGGATATAATTGTCGTACGTTAAACCGGAACGCGTTCTGGACGTAACGGAACGAACCGTTCCGTTTCGATTTCCGCCGATCGCTTTCGGTAATCGCTAACCTAACCGACCTACCTAAACGAACCGTTTAATAATTGAATCGTTCGACCCCGACGGTTTTTCGTTTTGAATTTTAACGAAACGGTTTTCGAAATTAATCGCGCGCGCCCGAGAGCCCGAACAACAAATCGATCACTATCGGCGGCTAGGGTGTAGTAGTAGTATAGAACGCGACGTACTTGACGGGATACGAGCTAAAGGGAATGTCCGTCCGTTTTCCCGGCAGAGTAGCGGCGTAGGTGCCTACACGGTCCCCCGTTTCGTGGCAGAATAACCCGCCCCGGAAGGAAACGGCGAAAGCGATCGTTTTACCTTTCCCGCCGACGAACGCGCGGACGAAAATAATGATTTACGCGAACGCGTCAAACGTCGCGCCGCCACTATATACCCGCTAATATATACACATATACACACGTTCGCTTATATTTTTTACGTAAAAATAAACGTTCGACTTGAAAAATCGAAACGGCCGATTCCGAAATTTTATTTCCCTGGAAGAACGGTACCCCGGCGCGAGTCATCGGCCAAATTAAGGTCCGAGGGCTATTCAAAAAGTAAGGAACGTCTGACGCGCTATTTTGGTATGCTCGGCTCCTGCTCAGTCGGCCCCTCCAACCGTAAAAACGGGAATTAATCTCTGCGCCGTCCGGTTATTCAATATTCAATTTTGAAACGCGATTGAAAATGCCGCCAGTTGTTGCGGGGCGCGGTCTGTAATACGGTTTTCGTTGGCGAATAGCCTAAAACCGATAGAAATTTATCGGCAACTGTGTAAAGTGGAGACGACCGTAATGAATGAAAGTTCCGTCCGAAAATGGCGCATTCAGTTTCGAAATGGCCGAATCAACGTTCATGATGAAGAGCGGACGCCCGAGCATTGTGACTGACGATCTGGTCCGCTAAAGTTGATTGAAAAAATTCGTGAAAACCGCCGTTGCACGGTAACGGCAGATGTCGCTTTGTTTTCCCATAAGTTTCGAGGACTTTGTCATTCGATATTGTTACTCGAAAGCTAGGCGGCTATCACGAACAATTTTGCGCAAGATGGGTTGCCAAAAAGAGCTCCGGGTACGCGTCGCCTGAGATCACAGGCGGTAGATTTCTACGACGGAGGAATTTCAAAGTTTGTCCACCGCTACGATAAGCGCCGCAATTCGCCCGGTGACTATGTAGAAAAGTAGTATTTTAGCAGCCGCCCTTTTCTATAATAGAAACATTTTCTCGCGCCTAATGTTTTTTTCAATTTCAAAACCTATTTGTACTTTCTGAATAGCCCTCGTACATACTAAATTCGTAAGTACCGGATCACCGATCTTTGCCCGATTTACAAGTAAACGCGCCGTTTTTCGTAAAACCATTAAACGCTCGGTTAGTACGTTTTCGTCGGCTACTACGAGCAGAACGTTTACCGGGGGTTTTTTTCCCGTTTGATTGGGCGTCCGTCCATCGCGGGCCGTTGTGTACGAAATTTTTTTTCCAGAAGGGGGGCGCGGGAGGAGGTCAACCGCGAACGAAATTCGTTATACCGAACGGACGTGGACCGACAATTACTATTCCGCGCGGCCGGTTACGTTTGCGCGGGACGCGACAAACGAAACGACGATGTGATCGATACCGTCCTAAAACCGTTTGGCCCGGACACACGGGACCCGGTCGGGTTTCCGGTCGCCCGAAAATCCGTATAATACGACCGGTTAAGACGGCGAAGTAAGTAAGTCGCGTACGTTTCGCGCGCGCACGCTCGGGTAAAATATAACGGAACGTGTTTCGTGAACGTAACGGAATAAATAACGTTTACGAAAAACCCCGTCAGGTATTTATCCACACGGCCGCCAATCAAACATATCCTCGTATATGGTTCGATAATTACGTAATTTCTTTTCCGCATACGCGTAAACATATATTGTTTCGATTCGTATGTCGCGCGATAATGTTTTGCGCGAAAAACGTAAAAAGGCGTCGCGTACGGTACCAATCAGCGTCGCCAGACGTCCCGATTTTTAAATCAAAATGAAATGCGCCGCCCGGGACAGGCTTAGTCCCGCTTTTGGGAACAACTCGGCTGCGCGTGCAGCGTGCTGAGGACGCGCGGCCGGATGGCGCAGACAAGTGTGGACTGGCCGCCCAGCCCACCAGGCGCGTAATGATGATAACTGCGTATATGATATAAAATACGTTTCTGCGGCTACTTATTGTCACCCGAACGTAATTTAAAACCCAAATAAAAAGATAGATATTTAAAAACTTCTGATTATATACGTTTTTTTTTTTTTTACTACGTCCCGATTTTGACGAAATAATCCCACTTTTTTCACTCAAAAAGTTTCAAAATCCCGACTTGACAAAAAACAAATCTAGCAACGCTGGGTTCAATACTCTTCGATATAGAACGCGTTTTCCGTACGATTAGACCAACTACTACGTTGTATGGGGTTCGGTGTAGCGTTGCCTATCGTGGATAAGACGAGAGAGAGAGAGATAATAAATTATACTTTAACGGTTTGGTCGTGTTTCTAGGAGAGAAGATTCGGTTAGGTTATGGAGATATTGGCCGCAGGGGAGGTAGTGGCTAGGCCGCTAAACAGGGGAAGAAAGTTTATATTATATTCTTTTATTTTGTTCGTAACGGAAGATGTAAATGGTTGCC
>JAIPRN010004459.1:0-14922 GCA_025469175.1 Geopemphigus sp. TES_GeoC_2020
ATCATAGCCAGGGGCTTTATTAAGTGGAAAAGAGAGGATACAATTTTTAACTTCGCCAGGAGAAAAAGATTTAGGAGGAAGAACCATAGGTAAGGGGGCAGAAAGTAAACCATTATTATCACTGAATGACGAGTGTATCGGAATGTGGGGGTGAGGTTGAAAAACTTGACTGAGGTGAGAGCCAAATAATACAGCTTTATCATATTATAAATATATAGTATTGAGTTAACTATTGAAATTTGCGAGTAATGACTTAACGAAGTAACGTATACATTAAATCGCGTTTATAAAAACAAATGTTAAATAAAACAAACAGATTTATATATATATATAGATATATAAATTTCGACATTTTGCGCGTATTATTTATAAGCGAATTAAATAATATTAAGCCGTCTAGAAGGAAAGATAAGAGTATTATATGATTATTTCGAAACATGATTGCAATCCGTTCATGTCGCGTTAGTTTACTTAAAACCAAGTATTTGTGTTGGAAATGATAACGCGTAACATTCGACATAATTTTAATTACTTTTTACTTCGAAAATGACAATACTTTGATAAAACCTAGTGAAACGTCACCAATAACACCTAAACCGATGCTAAATGCCGTATACCACAAACAATCGAAATTATTTCATCGCCTATTAAAATATAAGGTTCGGTGTTATTGAAGATATTATCACGACGACGACGAGTACGATAGTTGTCCGGATATTTCGCGAAGGGTTGGTTAATTTAAAATACTACGTAACGTGACGCTTATTTTCCACTACGACGCACGCAACCGACGTATAACCATAAAACGTAAGTGTACGTCGGTGTGCAGTACTCGAAATGTTAGCGAGAACGTCATATCTCGGATAGTTGATGAGGGACAGAGTGAAGTAAACGTACGCTATTATGCTATACTCTATTGTAGGTTTCTTTCTTACCGAGCGCCGAACAATATTTACGTATATTCCACCGGAACATAACCCGTTATAAGAATCGTTTAAAATGTTATTATACGTAATTCTCGTAACGTAAAATTGCGAGGAAAAAAATTAAAGTTTGAAATTAATGGCGACGTGTCCGTGAACGGGAAAACCTTACGCGAGTGCGCGTAATCGTGTCGTGTTCGTCAAGTAGGTAAACTGCCATTGTAATTCGCTAAAATCTAACAACTTGCCGTACTGAAAAATGTTTCCCGCAACGATTTGGCACGTTAATTTGATTACACGTAATTACAATTAAAATAATCGTACGCGCCATATTGTCATATTACGTTGTAAAGTTTAGGTCATCCGGTTAAGCAGTGGTGCCATTAGAGATCCCATTATAATTAGAAGGACGGGCAAGATATTTAGGATTTCCTTGATTGTGAAACTTTGGCAATTTGGAACATGACGTATTTCGGATCCGCAACACGGTGCCATTAAGTCAGACCAACTAAACACCATCGTTGCTGGGGAGGGTAGAAGGAAGAACACAGCTGCGTAACGTACGACTCGCAAATTAAATTCCCGTATGTAAATAACCGAAAACAAGCTTACCTTTGCCATCGCCTTGACCGCAATCCAAAAAGCACAGTATCAATAGCGCAATGTACTTATGATGATGTCCGTGGGATTGGCAACCGGACAACACCACCATTCTTGCACGTTAATTCGACTTTTGTGAAATCCTGTAACACACGAATTAGGGAACGACATGAGAAACAGTAATTACACGTTCAGTACTATTATACCGAGACGCATGTGGCGCGGCTAGGATGAATACGAAATTACGAAAATTCAACGTATATAAACGATTTAACCGGGAGCCGTATAAAGAGTACATTTAACCCGAGTTATTTCGACAGGAAAAAATGTATAAAAACAATACACAGTTATACGGCGGACCTATATATTACGCGTTTCAATACAGTTAAAATTCCGTTACGATTATATATAATTCTATAGATGAACTATATAGATTTGTTTGATTAAATAATAGAACGAAAAACATTCAAAACGCGTTATTTCGTTTACGTTATATAGAAAATTCGAATATAAATAAAATTATAAATTAGAATTTTTTTCGGAACGTAATATTTATAAAAAAATTTTTTTTTGGAAATTAAAACACATTGTAACACGGTCCATCATAGCGTTTTCTTCTTTCAGTGATTCATTAAGGTTTTTCGTATTTTGCTTTCCGAATTGAAGTAAAAACATGGTTTTTACATAATCAATATCTAACCACATTTCTACTTAATTTATTCATCCCAAGAGGTGTTATTTGTGTATTTTTTTTTAAAGTACAGGCGTACAGACTGAAAGTTTTTTACTATTGTGATTTAGAGTCGGAAAATTTAAAATTAAGCATCCCTCGGGGAGGTGCTAAAACTTTTTTTTATTTTATAAAATAACTGTTGCAGCTTTACAATGTAGTACTTAGATTTAATGTATTTTGTTTTTTTTGGTTTTTTAGTATTAGTTGATAGTATTTATGTATATTAGTTACTCAGGTTTACGTGTACGATATTATATTTTTGTTATACCTTATTGAAAGACAAAAGTTGTGTTGGTCTGTTAAGTATATTTAATTTATTTACGTTTTGTCTATTTATATTTTCACAGTAACCTACGATAGTATTTAATAAAAACCAAGTGTAATATTTAAACAATTTACAAATATAGCGAGACGATTAAATAATTTAAAACGTTTTTTCTTATCGAAGATTCGCCCATCTTTTATGAAGTTAATTAGAATTGTAGGAATTAAATAATTATAAAATATTAGAGTACTAATCTACGATTACATTCGCAATATTTATAACTAAATTATGAAGAAACGCCATTTAAGTATAATGGAGCGTATTATTTCATAACAAATGTACGATATTGAATATAATTACAGGATAGCTTCAGATAATATACGTTATCGTGGTTATAATTATTAATTTTAAAAAAGTCGTAAAATAATTCGAAAATTTGATCGAAATTTGATTAGACCTATAATATTTTAATAAGAATAATCTGCATATATTATGCCTAGTAAATGTTAGCAAACGTTTTGCATTTTAATACGTTAGTTATAGCATTATAAATATATCTAACATTGTTTCAAGTATAGTTTAAAGTATCCGATAAACTTTTAGCTTTCACAGATAAAAAAACCACACACACACGGAGTTTTATGTGTTTACTCTTTATGTTCATATATTTACTGTTTTTGGAATATTTTTTTTCGCATATAGTTAGTGTCAAGTAACAGTCGGCAAAACATAAGTACGGTTTCTCTGCTTTTAATATTTTCTTGCGCCACGTATATCCTTTGTTATATTACATTTGCCAATAAAATCTTGAACTGGAAACAAATATTAGCGTAAAATAAACACCGTATTTTTTTTTAAGGAAATAAAACGTTACGAACGAAAACGTCGGTAATTAAATCAAAATAAATCGAAAAATTTTATGAGAATAATATCGACCAGTGAAACCTTAACTAAAACGAAGTCTGTAAATAATAATAAATAAATTATTACCAAGTTTGTTTACATAAATTGTTTTTTACTTTATAGGAAAATAACATTTGGTAGAATAATACGCGTTTAAAATTTCGAGGAGTTTGGTTTTATATTTAATTAGTCTTTTTAACCGCAATAATTAATAACCAAGTGTTTATATTTGGTCAATAGTTTAATATACTACAATGTAAATGTAAAGGGTATTTCTTTGATTTAGAAATATTTCGAGAATATTAAACGTTAATTTACGGTGAGTTTAAACAAAAATCGTTTAGTATTGTAATACTTCTTAAATTTTATTCAACTTAATAGCTTAACATATTACATGTTTGCTTTTTCTGTATCATCATTATACAAATCATAAACACCATATCACGTGAAATATAAGTATAACTTTAGCATTGTACCCTTTTTATTACGACATTTTATTCGCCTCTACTGTTGCCTCTCTATCTTTTCGTCTTTATGTCGTTTGTAAATTGCTATTGCTTTATAATTATGTTTCGAAGGGAAACAAGAATAAGCAAACCAATGTAAATAATCAACACATTTTTTTCCGAAATCGAATAATAAATCTGATTTTGTTTGATATCCTATAAGAAACCCGTATTGAACGTGTACTCAATTTGAGTGAATAACAGCTAATATATTATATTATAATTATATTCATTTTATATAGTTGTATAATTACGGTTTTAATGTAAAGCTTCATTTTTGGTATTTTTTTTTTTTAAATAATATATTTATATATTTTAATATATTCCATATATATATATATATGTATATATTATGAACGATAATTTACAAAAATATTAGGAGAAACATACATTCGAGAATGAAAATTTATTTGTATAATAAAGTATTAGATTAAAAAAAATCGATATATTTTATCACGAATAACGTGTTTATAAAATATGTATCAGATTGGACTAAGGTTTAAAAGAATTTTGAATTATTTCGACGAAACCAACGTGATTCCGTACCTTTTTGTGAAAATATTTATAAACGTTCTTGGACATTCGTTTGTATGATTTTTATTATGTTTAGTGCAAAATAGTTTTTAGAATTTGTTATTATAAGACAATATATTCCTTTTTGTGAATTCGTCGTGTCTAATAGTTTAAGAATTATCTCGAATCGTCGCTTGATTTTCGTAGTATCAGCTACGAGGAAAATTCAAATAATTTACGTAACCAAATACTTCCGATGTCTCTTATACTTGTGTACTAAGTATACTCGTATACTTCCTATATATATGTACTAATACGAAATCCAAAAAACAAAATACGTATCTCCTAGAAATTAATTACCGTGTTGTTACAAACACCGGTGTATTAATAAATAGAATTAGCCGTACGTATTTGTCAGTAGATTTACAATGTTTAGCTATAAGTTTGTATGTATACACTTTGTACGCGCGTAATATGTAATCCAGAAAATGTGTTTCAGACACGAGTCGTGAAAAGATTTTGCTTAGACAAGTCTCGCGGCTATGCACAGGTGGCTGAATTAGTTGTAACCCGTAGACTCGTTGTCAGTTCTTTGAATGTATCAGAACCACTTGCGTACATATTTGTTTCGTTAAACTATTTGTACGCAGTTTTAATTACAACTTACAACTTCTCTGTCTATTTCGCCGTGTTTTATCGGGTTGTTTAACTTAAGTCAACTAGTACTTTTTCAGTTGTTCGAAGCGAGAATACGGAAACTCCAGTATGAGCTTCATACAAAGAATAAACTCTTCAAAACAATCAAAAGTAAAATTTCAAACGTTTACGGGGTTTACGTTCTATATACGCATAATATATACTTACATCGGAAATCGTCAGAGTTTAACGTAAAAATTAAAAGTAATGATGCGACAATGGGATAACGCGCTGTTGAAATTATTAATTAATTTCGTCACCCGACTAGATATTATAAAAAAAAGAATTATCATATATCGTGAATTTAATTTTCTCGAATAATCGAAATGGTACGATTAATAATCGTAGTATATTTCCACGTATAATTTTAATGAAACGACGATCAAATAATGTCCAGTTATCGGCGTTGATTAATAAGTACAATATACGATTCGTTTACAAACTGGAAAATTATAAACCATTTGAAGTAAACAAATCCGAGTTTTATTCAGTGGTTGGATTTCGTTCACTATTGTCCCGTCCGAAAACAACGTTTAAATACTCGATTTATTCGATTTAACGGAATATAGCGGCGTTCTTTTATTTAATATTATGTCGCGTTAATAATGTTTTCATCGACGTACAGCGTATGTATACTGTTAGTCCTCATCCTCAATGGGTGAACTGTTAGATTGCATAACGATGGAAGCCGGTCGACCATTTACTGCCGGATCCAAGGAATAGATTTCGTCGTTGACCCGGCCGATCTTCGTAAGTAAAAATCTTTTGAAACACCGCACAAATAATCAATATTCGACTGACGTAGCCGTTTGTAGTCATTGTTTGTGTTCCGGCTGTATTGTTAACGGTCGGGTTTCTTGGATTGCAAGTAGTTTTTGTATTCATCTCTTACCGTTTGGTAATAGTTCGTTGCATGTTTCGCACGGCACACTGCGTTCATTCGGTAAGTCTGTTTATTTTTCCAAAAAACGTAACGCCCACAATTGACGAATTATAATAGAACATCAGTGAATTCCTAATTATTTTACGATTGACTTAGATATACATTAAGAAATAACGTTAATTAAATTCAGCATTTAGTGAGTGGAGAAATATTTCTAAAAATAGAAAATTATATTTTATTAATCAATTGTAATGCCGTTTGTACTTTTAATAGGTAACTTCTTTATTTTTCGTAACTTTAAAAACGAAACGTGTAGTTTCGGATAAACTCGAACACAAAAACAATAACGGTGAAAACAGTAATCGAGTTTGTTGAATTTTGAATGTAAATATGGAGTTTTTATTAAAATTGACATTTATGAACAAATGTTTAATTATATCCGTTTTTGTATTTTCATAATTTATAAAAAATTTTAGATTATATAATCCAATATTTTTATAAGGATTACTTTCAGAGTTGATTGAAATTATAACAAAGTTCAGTATTTAGAAAAAATCAAATAGTAAACTATTAATTAATACATCGGGTATTATTGTACAGTTCAAGTATACTGTTATTATAAAATTGATTATTTTGCACTAAGATTTAAATAATCAATAAATTGTATGATTACTTTAATAGTTTAAAGAGTATTATAAAAGTTTTAAAAATTTATTAATTTCTGTTCTATATATGAAATTTTAAACTTTTTTACTATCGTCCGGGTCAGTAGACTGTACAAGAGGTTGTCGGCATTTAAAAATATGAAGATATAAAAATAATTAAATGCGCAAACGGTACAATTCTTTTTATAAGCGCGAATAATAAGGGATTTAATGTAAAATTCCAAGCAATTTCATTAGGTGTTAAAAAAAAGTTTAACTTCAAAAAACTTCAATATCAATAAAGTAATTTTATATAACATGAGTGTATAATTTATTTAATAAAAGCAAACTCGTGGAATTTCAGACGTTCTATTTTATAATGAAAAAAGTATTCAATATTATGGAATACTACGTTTAAAGTGGCCGAATTACAAATCGTACGAAAACTTTAGAATCAAGTTTTATGAAATTACGTGGGACGACTTTGAGATTTCGTTAAAATCTGACTATCCAGAATGTAACAGACGCAGTTTAAAATTCAAAATTTCACACAGAAATTGTGACGTACAAGCACAAGTCGTATTAAAATTGTATAAATTAATTTTTATATTTTTAACTTGGTACATATTCACTTCTTATTATTTACAAGATACGCGTTTTTTTGACGAATAAAATACAAAAATATCGAGCATTAGTTTACGATTGTTTAAAAAAGGGGACAAGTCACTGTAAGATGATCACAGAAAAAGCCGTCCCTCAATTTCCAATTATGATGGGAGAAAATGGAACTTATGCTTTGTCTGGTAATCGACGATTATCTGTTAAAATATAACCAAAACAACTGAAATTTAGTGAAGGGAGCATTTACAGCGTTTTACGGCGTGGTCTTCGGTTAAAAAAAGTGTTCTCGATCAATTTTCGAAAAAATACGGCGCATGCTCGCAAATTTGTGCTGCATGATCGATTGCTTTCTCGACAATATCTCTACGCATCCATTGATATCGGTAATTCATATTCCGGATTTGGCCATCGTTGATTTTTTTCTATTTTCGAAGTTAAATACTACCGTAAACGGGGAGCGTTTCGACGACGTGGTAGCCCTTCAATCAAATGTGACGAGGTCGTTGAAAAGCTTTTCGGAATTAATTTCTCCGAAGTTTTTCCGGCTATTGTGTACAAGCGTTTCTTAATGAAGAACGGGAAGAGGAGTAGGTCAAAAGCAAAACGAAATTGTTTTCCGTAACTTGTTTTTTCGTTCTTAAAATAATTTGTCCTGGAACTTTTCGAATACACCGCGGACGTATAAAGACATTTAACTTTCAACGAGTTATTTTTATTAACGTAATACAAATTAGGCTGTTTATTTAGTTTTGAGCGCCATTAGTCCGGATAACCATGTGGCGTAACTACAGAAATTTCAAATAGTCCGAAAAATGTGCAATTCAGTCGTTACTGGCATAATTAAACGACAAACAAAAAACAAATGTACGTCGTTGCGCATGGTATTCGTGAGCGTTTCTTTTGTAACAATGATATTCTGACTCGCAATACCGGGCCCGAAGTAGTTTTGGACGTTGGACCGTCATACGTTCTGCCATAGCGACAACACGGCGATTACTGACGTTTGTTTTCGTCGATAAATATTCGGGAGAGTATAACATAGTCGTCGACCGGTCGAACGGTGGCAAAGGCGCCGCGGTGGTCGGATTACAAAACCGTCCTTCTTTCACTCTCCCAAGTGTATACGTCGGTAACGAGAAACTTAAATCGTAAACAATTCGTCGATACGTACAAATCGACCGATTATTTTATTTTTGTACGTACAAGGTGTATTTATATTCTCGTCACATTAATTCCGTTTTACTCTCTCTCTCTCTCTCTCTCTCTCTCTCTCTCTCTCTCTCACTCACTCTTTACACTGTCCCCAACGATTGTCTTTTTCTCCCAATCCGTCGCCATTTAATTCCAACAGTAAATACACTCTATTCGCTATTACTCGGGTCCCCTGTCCAGACGGAGGTTTTATTTTGTCCGCGGCTCACTTACCGGCCAACGATTATGTCCATTTAGGAGTGCGGCACGAACACGGGATAGGCGCGAAGGAACTGGGGTAGACATTATTGGACCGGACGGCCCGGAAAATCAGAAAATGGATCGGCGGGAAAACGCGAGCGGTATCCATAGAGCGGTGGTAACGAGGCGACGGTTACGGAATATAAAAGCGCGCGAACTCGTTCGCCTCGGCAACCCGTAATCGTTAAAAACGCGCCGACGGGGCGCGCCCTAGAAATGTTTCTTCCGCGATCGTTGGCGTCCACCGCGGGGTTACTTGTACGCGTAATATCGTAAATACGACAAAAACTCGCGTACGCCCGTTCCTCGTTCCTCCCATCGTCATAATACATTACCGCCGTTGTACCGTATCCCGCGCAATATGTAAATACGTTGTCCCGTCACGTGAACGTACGTCGTACAACGCTAACGTTAATAATATTCGACGGCTGTAGTCATTTTCTATTACGATCTAATCCGTTACCAACGTAAGTTCTCGTCGTTTTATATCTATCTATCCATTTGTATATATATATGTATACACGTCGCGGTCCTAAATAGGAAGTCGTGGCGAGTAGCGCGTGACTTTACAATTATCCCGTTCTGTATTTCCGTAAACAGTGCGTAGCGAACATTATATTATCGACGCTCTCGAAATTACGAACGAGTGTTTCTTTAATTTAATCTCGCAACGTCGACGCTCAAATTTCAAACGGTATCGAAACACCATACCGAGGCGATTATTATACGTATTGTCTAATTTGTTCATGCGTAAACTACGTTTAGAGTTGTCCCCTTGGACTGTTTTTAGTCGCTATACCCGATTACGAATTAATACGATTTAACGACGCGAGTGACGGTCGATCCGGTCACGCACTGACAGCAGTGGGAAAGCTATTCACTGGCCGAGAGTCGCGAGAGGTTTATTACGTTTGTTAATATCGATCGGTTCTTTTTTTCAATCAACGCTGACCGATATAGCGATACGCTTTCGTACGCCCGAGGAAAATCACCTGTGACGGAGTTAAAGGAACATAGGAGCGCCGTACAATATATAATGCGTATACAGTTTGAACTAAAATTCGATTCAGCGCGCATTGCCCAGAGGATTATAGGCTGAGTAGGGTTTGCCCGGACGACGTAGGGAATGTCAAAAGGATCATAGTCGCATTGTCTGAAATTCCTACTTTATTCGTTACCTACACGCTTAAAGTACGCGTGCAATTTACCTGCTCCTCTACCTACGGTCGCCGGGGCGCTTGTCGTCGCATAATATCGCGTCGTCACGTTCGCCGAAATTCGCGCGTCTGTACTGTGCGCGCGCCGTCAATCCCCTCCCACCACAGCTCTCCTGGCACATTCTTCGTATTTACGCGCCCACAATAACTCCAAACACGGTCTAAAAAATTAAATATTACGTTTCGCGTACTATTTCTGTTCGCCAATAACTCACGTTGTTCTCAATTCGTAACGACATTTATCTTTGAAACGTCTTTGGCCGCGGTTTACGAAGTTTTACATGGAAAGCGGCTAGTAAAGTCACGTTTAATTAATATCGTCGCATTTTTCGACGGAACGTTCACATTCATATCGACTTTCTACAATAATGTCTCGTCAATCATAATCGTGTTCAAATTTTGTCGAATTATGAATAATCTATCTACGTAATTTAAATAGGAACGCCCAATTTTGGAATAGTAACATCTGTAAATGGTTTGCTCCTAAACTCTCAACAATTATCGTCATTTCAGATAATAGTGAAGATACACTACCTTGTTATCTAATACTGAGCGTTATTAACAACATTGATCATTTAGAGTCATGGCGTACGATTAGTTAATGAGATAAACGGTATGACTAATGATACGGAACATAAACCGAGCGAATAAACGCCCCCGCGAGTTGATAATAATTATCTTCGTTATTGTTATTAATATGTTACGTGCGTTTTCTCAAATTCCGTGATTAGCGGAATTTAGTTAGCGGTAAAAATACGGTACCTAAGTGTAAAAATTATATTTCACGCCAAACATTGACGCTATCGCTTAACTTTAATCGTTGTATCATTACCGATTGTGTCGTATTAAATAAACTAAATATATTTTGTAAGTACTACAATGGTACAAAATTATCGTCGGCATAGAAATTACGTTTTAATTCTGGCGAAAATGAAATTTTTTTCGAATTTCGTTGAATTCGCCGAAAGTTCGCGAGTTTTGAAGATAATTCGTAGTTATTTAGAAACGAAATATAATTAATTACAAGGACACAAAATAAATTCGTTAACGTATTAAATTCGAGTATTTATACAAACGTTACTGCCAGAGTGCGGTGAAATTGCTACACACTATGTATAACGCCGTTTTAGTTACATCGGTCGTTACGGTTAATCGTCAATAATTGCCGTAGATTACCAAATATGACTATAAACTTTAGCCAGTATTACGTTTCAAATATGAACAAATAAATATCGTCATTTTATAAACTCGTTTGATTTATTTTCGATACCTTTATTTTACAGGAAAATTGAAGAATTTATTTACGTTCGTTGGCGTGTTTTTTTTACGCTATAGGCGTGCGCTCACTGTGTGCCGGGTGTGCCTAGGCACCACCTGCTATTATTGGCCAGGCGCCCAAAACTGGCGTACCTCCAGCATCTAATAACGCTAAATAAAAAACAATGTTTCTTCTTATTTTTTCTCAATTAAAAATGTTTTATTATAAAACATGTAATAGGAGAAAAAATTAATTTATTTACGTGTATAGAGTCAATTGTTAACGCAACATAGATTAAATATAAGGTTCTAAAAAAGCCCGTAGAATGATAAGTATATAATAAGTTACTAGTTTTTAAAAATAACGTGAAGGGATCCAAAATTAATTTAGGCATCGCCTGAAATTTAGTCCGCAACGTACGCAAATGTATGCAGCACGAATTTTATAATCGTGATCCTGTGTTATTGTCGTGTATTTAACTGAAACGCGTCGAAAAATGACCGAATAAAAATGTAGGCAGGTTCATGCGAGTATGATGAACATTCACGGTCGTAATAAATAAATCCTGAGCAATTTTAAGTATACCGGGCGAAAAGAAAAACCCTAAGGATTATAAAAAACACTAGCGGGTAGAACATCGTAACTGTGTTTTTAGCCGCCAGAACAAGTTGCTTGTAGGGAATGTTTCTATGACATAAACCCAGCACAAACGACCGACGGAAACTAAATTTTCCCCTCAGGTGGTCGCTGTATTACTACGGAGACGAGGCTTTCAAATGTACGATCGCGAGAACAAACGAAAACGCATAAATAGCCGTTACGTTTGCGTCGGCCAGCTTTGATGAAAATGCATACTATCTACGGAAAATGTCCATCATAAAAATTGTACAATAATAATAATTTCGTCTCGTCGCATAGCGTAGTATTGCGGATTATATAACAATATATACGAAATATCGTTTTTTAATTTCCTTGTATTCACAATAATTATACGAAGAGGCTCGTTTCGAACGAACGTATATTTTTACCGAAATATTTTTTGAAAATACTCGTCGACGGCAATCATGATAATTACTAGTACGTTATATTTTTCTCGCCGATCGCAAGCCATCGTACAATAATAATAAGTATTTTTACGTAATTGCGCACCACGGGGTGAGACGAATTATTTACGCGGTACCGAAATTCGGCAACTTAAATTGGACTGATAATATGTTAGTGGAATGCATAATTCTCTGAATTTTGAATTAACGAATCATTCAAAGGGTGGGGAAGAGGCATATGTATATATTATAAGCCACGCGCGCAATGTGTTGAACCTGTTTGAATAGAATAACAAATAGAATACGTTATGTCGTTAGTTAAATTAATATTTGAATTATTTCTATAGCCGAGTCATACGCGACGAAAATATCTTTAGGATGGGAACGCGTCGACGAATAAAATATTCCGTCATAAATGCTATTAATTATTTACGGATTCAAATATATTAACGTTACTTATTCGAATTATTATCGAATTTACCTACACAGCGTGATTTAAAAATAACTGGGCCTACCCACGGTATTACGATTCTCGTAATAACTCAATTGATCGAAAATAAAACGACCACGTGCTACATATGTTTTCGAACGTTTTTAATTACGCGATGCCTAAAAATCGTGTTCGACGTTATTTATTTAAGTACCTATAACGTGACATTCACGAACCCATACTAAATAGTAATAATAAAACCATAGAATATATTATTATATATAATAAATAAATGTTGTACCATGAACAGATTTACGTAGCATTATTTCTCGATTTAATGAATAAAATATTTTAACGTAACGTTGCACTGAGTTAATTTAATAATTTCGGGTAACATTAGAAAAAGCCGACATTTTACTTTGAATCTCGAGTTGTTTACCTTTTTTCGTCGAGAAATATTTAAATTCGAAAAATAATTATTTGTTAACGTTGTCATTACCGTCACGAAAAAACCTTGGTTTTTATTCGTTTAATAAATAAATAGTATTAGCAAACCAACAAAACAATAATCAAGTAATATAAACGAATTTCTAATTATGATAGTCGAGGTAAATATTTACCAGCCATTGTATTGTTAAACAACATATTTTGTTTTAAACTCGTAATACGAATTTGTATTATAAAAAGTAAAAAAAAGGAGTTTTCCGTAACACGTAAAGAATTATATTTTAATATTGAAACGTTTTGAGAATTATAAAATTTCATTTCATTTCGTCATATGATATCGACGAGTTACGTAATTTCGAACGAAAAACTAAATGACAGTGTATGGTAACGTACGTTTATTTTCACAAAAATAGTAACAAGATTGTAAACCTTCAATAAATCGTTTTTAATAATCGAATTGTTTATGAAGTCTTGGCAGATTTGCGTCAAATTCTACGGTTACCCGGAGCAACTTTCAATTTTGTCACGTGAAATGTTGCGCGTTGATAACACGGCGTGTTTAAATTGCGTATAAAAAACACGCATAGACACCTAAGAAGCGTGTCTACAATAAAAGCAGATCATTCATGTTTTGGATATATTGTATTGGAGTCAACATGTTTCCGTAAATGGAACTAGTAAAACGTCAAATAGTATACAAAAAACAATAGCGAGGGAATCAACGAATGTCGACTCCACGTTGCCACTTAACAACAATGTTTGAACAACGAAAATTAAACGTGATTAATGATATCAATTATTAAATTTCAAACACTTTAGAATACCCGATAATACATTTTTATCATCGCCATTATGTAGGCTATGTCCTACGGCAGTTTCCGTTGAATTCGATTAAACCATCAGGCAACGTGCGTAGCGTAAATTTCCATTCGCCAGTTATTATTGAAACATTTGAGCCGTGATAACGGTGTTTACGACCCGGCATATATGTTTTCTGGCCCGGACAAGTAACACAAGTTGCGGTTGGAGCCGTTAAAAATGCTAACATCACGTACGCCAATCGACAATTATTTCAATAACTCGTTTAACCATTGTCATACGGTTATTGTATTACGAGTAAAAAAGCTACGTTCATGGTTGTACCGTACAACAATAGAACTAATTAGGCCGTTTCGAGTAATCCCTATGAGAAAATAACACCGACATTGACGTTTTTTTTTTACATATATAAATGCGATGATATTATTTTTGCGGATACATAAAATATCGTATTGGCAAAATAACCACTTACGTGATTTTACGCACAGATTCAGTTACAGCAACGGACTGCATTTGTTAACATAACGCTACGTATCTACATGTATTTTTACCATACGAAACGTACCTACTTGTAAAATTAATAAAAACCACACCATCGGTGGTGCGAAATATTTGGCATCTGTTTTAGCGTGCCGAGTGTAAACTTTTACCGGGTTAACGTATTCGTGTGTACGTATTTGTACAGTCGTTAGTATATAATTGCGTTCTGCAATAATAGATTACAATAATCCATTAACTCTGGAAATAGCTAATTTACTACACACAACGTTCAAAAACAAATTTGAATATCATATATTTGTATACTGACAATTGCAACTATGCAAACAAACGACGTACGTCATGAGCGATTTATAATAAACGTTTCGCGTTTCAATACAAATACGTGTACACACACACACACACACACACACACACACACACACACACACACACACACACACACACACCCACACACACACACACACACCC
>JAIPRN010004460.1:0-14919 GCA_025469175.1 Geopemphigus sp. TES_GeoC_2020
CACGCGCGCGCGCACACACACGCGCGCAAATATATATATATATATATATATATATATATATATATATAAACGGGCTTCAGGGAATTCACACTGTAAGTCCTTATTGAGCCACTCACACGTACGCGACATGTATGTTTTATTCGCCGTACCCTTCCCGTATTTATATTATACGCGCGTTAAACTCGTCCTCGTCGCAAACACGATCTGACGACACCGGAACCGATGCGAAGGCGACGGGGGTGACACGACGTTTATCCCCTTCTTTTCCGGGATAAGGACGGACGCGTTTCGCCGGTCCTTTGAAATGTATACACGGTGTACCGGTGACGACGGCGACGATTTTATTTTTACTCCCCTCCCGTGTAATTATTACGTTTAGTTTTGATTTCGCTCAACTGCGAGACGCAGTTATATTATAATACACGGGTTATTCGCGATGCAGCATTTTTCACACCCGTACGTGTGCATCAATACAGACGTTGTCGTATGAACGGCTGGTATCTTATTTGTTGTATCGTCGGCGTTACCTCCGCAATTGAAATCATTCACGGTATTCAAGAGAATGAAATGTTCGAATCGGATATTGGATATTAAAAGCGTTTCGCGTATTTTCCGTACGCTGATTTTACTCTTATTTTACAAATGGATAAATATCAAGATATAGATACATTATCGAACGTAACAAACTGTCCGGTTCGATTAGAAAATTTACTAAAAAAAAAAAGCGTTTGTAATACGAAAAGTAACACGCGGTTTATTCAATAGGTTTTAAATCTCAATAATGCTTATTCAAATATGTTCTAATCTTAATTCATTTCCACTATCGGCGTTTTCAATTATTAAACCCCGAGAATTATATCGAGCGTCGTGCAAACGTGAATAGGAATTTAGATTATTCGTATTCGAATAATTAAGTTAAACGCGAAGTTATTCATTAACAAATACAATTCGTTTTGAAATTATTTTCATTTGGTTAAACTTTCGATTATCGTTAATTCTCGTCGGGATCTAATCTGAAATCAAAATAGCGATGTTACTGTAAAAAAAGAAATAAGAAATTTAAAACTATTCCCGATTTTCGCACGAGTGAGGTAAGTATTTATTTCGAAATTACATTTTAACGAATCCACCGTAGTTGTTCGCTTTTCTCGGGAAAATTGAAATAGTTCGAGCCCATTATTATATCTGTGTAGACTTCATTATATAGAATTGGAAGTGCTGTTTGTGAGCGCGACGCGTATTTAAATACGATATCCACTTAATTTGAATTATTTTCGTTTAGTGTAACTACTGGTCTAGTTGTTCCTGGACATTGAGTTCGCGTTGCAATCATAAATAGCCGACAGCTATACGTTCGTTTTGTTTGTACGTCGAATGTGTTTACATTCGAAAAAACGTTTATTTTTCGTTTTTAGAGAAACGGAATCGGTTCAGACATCAGTTATAATTTATAGGTACGTACTAGTACGCGGCCATTAATGAATGGTCAGCGGTGTATAGGGTGCGCAATAAATCTACAGTCGATCGGGAGTAAAATACCTCCGTTTCTGCGATTGTACACGAGCAGTGTACGAAAATATATATATATATATATTCGAAAGACGTAATTATTCAATTAACGTGAATTATCGGGCTTTTGAACGATTAGCTGTAATGTTAACAATAGTTAAATTATGTTTTTGGCGGTGTTCGGTAACATATTTCAAAATATGACGTAACACGATATTCCGCCTCGACACGACGCCAGACCCAGATGGCGTTCCGAAAAGTCGACAATTTGACGTACCCTAATATCGTTATCAACGCATGTACACGCGCCAATAACAACAATACTACGTATATAATTGGTATTTGTCGTGTCTGCGTAACGTTTTGATATAATACGAGTAAGAGACACGAATAACGCGGCGACTGAATGTCTGAATAGGTTCACATATGGCGGCGATATTCTATTATTTCTGATCGTAGCCACATTATTTCAACGTGATTTGGAACGCGAATTTGTTAGTTATTCAGCGGACCACAAATCGTTCCGGTTGATAAATATCATTCGTGACGTAGGATAGGATCAACGGGCTTGTGAAGTATTTTGGATACGATTAAACGGTTTTCTGACAGCACTGTGCGCGCGTAATTGTTTTTCATTTTAATAGGGCGAGGTGTTTTACGTCGGTGCAATAAATAATTTGCCGATATCTTCCGACGCTGTTAACTATAATAAATTGTCGTTGTTGAACGTTAAACTTTCTCGATAATATCTACTCGCACTAATTTAGAACGCAATTTTCTTCGATAAATATTAAACAGGATATTTTAAAACGATCGTAGTCGTAGTCGTATTGTTAATTTTTACGTTATAAGCCATTAAATATGTATGTGTGTAAGTACGAAAGATATACGTATGTTCCGAAGAATATTCAATTCTTCGTGAAAAGAGAACGCGAATTTTCGGATAATTGTAGCGTGACATATATTCTTTCGGCGGAATTTCAGAAGATCGTAAGTTTCGTTGTTTTTGTATTTTCGTAACAAAAGTTACTGGAATAGTTTTCAGAATTGTGAACCGTAAATTATCATTTCGTTAGTTTACGAATATTGTGGCGTATTCGCACGCTTGGTCGCAATCATGTTGTATGACGATACGTCGTACTTAGCTTTAGTTGACGTAGTATGAAGGAAATATAAGTGCCGATAAATGTACGAAGTGCCGAGTTCACGTTATTACTGCTGGGATGAAATGCACATTATCGAGTTTTTTGTAGCCATTTTAATTCTACAAAGACAAGCCCGGGTGAATTAAAAAGTAATTAGACGACGATGAAACACACCAAACAATTGCACATTCGACGACTTAAAAATAATAAAGAAATATACATTTTTGAAAACGTTTTAACCCGAGACATTATGTTTGACATTATTAGGGAATGACGTACAACCGTTACGCGTTGTAAATTTGTACGTATTTTAGAATATATAAAAATAGTTTTGCAACTCTCAACGTTTCTGAATTCCCCCTATTTCTATGACACTATTTTCATTATACCTAGTTAGTTATATACCATAGTTCTCGTTTTTTCACGTATCGAAATTATTATTACTCGAACGATTAGGTAACAATTTTCACAAGATTTGTATAATATCGACCCTCATTCAGAATATATATGTCGTATTAATAGATTAAGTTAATCCTCGCAGGGCAATTTTATTTATATAAGTATGTACTTAATATTAATTTATTAATGTTATAATTTATTTATAATATGTACTTGCTACATATTAATTAATATAACTAATGAGCACTATGACCTGCAGTATTAATATAATTATTAAAACCTATTTAAGTTTGTAATTATAGAAAATTTTATTCAAGTATATAATATGAATTTCATAATTTAAGCTTCGAGAAATCTAGAAAAAGTTTATTCTGGATGATGGCATTTTTTTTAAAAATTATTTAAGAATAAATACATTTTAGGCACAAGATTAAATAAAAACTTAAAATATACATATAGGATTTCACATTAGTAGTTTAGTAATTATAATTTAGTATATTATTTGTTAGGCCGATAAGAATTCCCATCTATTGTTTGTAGTTTCATCTAGCAGATAATTAAACGTTGTAGTTAATTATAAGTTGAAATTGACGAAATAATTATACACATTGTGGAATGTTTGTTAATTTTTTTGTATACTCGTTAACGCCGAATATGCTTGTATGATATTCGGACTTTTGAAAACTTATAATCAATAAAGTGTATGAGACTATTAAAATATTTACATACGGTAAACGTATTGGCGTTTGAAGTATTATGTTATATATTTCAGAAGATTATGTCTCAAAACAGAAAGAAACAAATTACTGTCGAAAATTTTGATTATACATACGTAAATACGTGTCTACGTCGTAACGCATCTACTCAAAAATATAAACGTTTGATGTATCTACCGACAGATAGATATATATGCGTGCCACTATCCGTGGTAGATAATAATTAAGATGAGACGAGAAAATTTTAGAAATAAATCATTCGACTGTAATTAAATTCACGGTAGTCGACACATTGAAAACGGTCGGAGGAAGCTAAAGACGAACTGGGGTGTTTAATCATGATCAGATACTTACACGTAGTTTCGGTATTTATTTTACACGGTTATAAACGTAGATACAATTTTATTATTATTTTAAAATTATATCGCAAAGTAATTTCTAATAAAACGTGGTTATTTCGGGATGATAAAATAAACTAAATAACGTCAATAATTATAGGTAATTACGTTAATTAAAAATTCAAACATTATGTTCGTATTAAATAAGTAATCGTTACTAGTAGACGCCACGTTATTATGATTATATATTGAATTAAGGGTTTATATTAAGAACGAAATATCTGATTCAATAATATAATTATATATATATATATTTAATGGAAAATGTTATCACCGTACAGTTTTAATACAACGTCGTGAAAAATGTTTAAGAAATGCTTTTAAATGATTAAAAGCGTTTTAATAATAAAAATATGTTTAAAGTTTCAAAATATTATGCCGTTGGAAATATCTACAAGAAATAATATTAAACACGGACAGTATTAATTACTATAGGGTATTGTAATGATATCCACAGACTTCGTAATTGTATAAAGTAATACCATAATTATATTTCGATGTAATTTTCTATCAATAAATATAATATAAAATGTATTTAAAGATGATATTTTAGTAAATGTTAGAACGACGCTCGAATTTCTCGGAATACCGACCATATTTGAATAAAATATCAATTATAATCATATGTAGCACACAAAATAGAGGTTGATTGTCTGAGCCGCAATCACACGATATACACATAATTAACATATTTCATTTATATAGAAAAGATTACAATAATTACACAGCTATATAAAAAATATATCACACTAACCGGCAAGAATCAAACGAACATATGTCCCTTATTAGACAAACAGACAAATATAAAAAAAACAACGAACTCAATAAACTACGATCGTTACAATCAACATGTAAAAAAACGGAAAGACAAAACACGCCGATTTCGATGACTTTTTAATATCAGCCAGCCGATATGTAGCAATAATCTGACCGGACAACTTTGCTATTAAAGACTAAAATTATGCCCGCCCGCCTGTCAGTCTTTAGATCGTCTGTCTGTCGGTAGATCACCAGCCAGTCGCCGCAGTTGGTCGATGGACCACTGGTACTCATCGTTCCAATCTTTTCCCAGTTAATCTTTCACGTTTTTTTTCTTTACCTTTTAAACACGACGAACCGACAAGACTTTGTCTTTAATCCAAATCTTTGATTTAGTGATTTATAACAATATTCCTAAATAATTCTCAAATTCACGATCCCGAACAAATCTACGTTAAAACTCATTAAAGTTAAACACATCTCCCACTCATACCTACATATAGGTAGGTATATCCCTTTCCTTTCTTTCTAATTTTGAGTTATTACAGGTATAGAACCATTAAAGTTTTTAAAACATGTTTGGAATATAATTGTTTCGATTCGATATTAGAAATTAAATCGAACAATGAGGTTTTATTATCGTAGCTATAATGATTCGTTCTAAGACCATTTAATTAATACTATACTATATTCGTAATATTGAAAGGTACGAGAAAAACTCTAAACACATTTTGATAAAAAGTTATTATTACTTTTGTTATCCGAATATGTTATAGGTATGTTAAATAGTATGAAACTAAACTAAACTAAACAACAGTTTATGCCTGATTCAAGAATTGATTAATTTCAAAGTTGATGGGCGTGACCACGTGTAACATATATTAAGTACGGGTATAAACTCATTATTAACGTTGATCATCCGAATGTTTTGAAATGGATAACTCGTAATAACTGAAACGTATAACATAAACAGAAAAAAGGTTACGGCTACCTTTTTCAATGTTATTATTACTGGGAAACATAAGGTTGTAACTCTTCCGCTTAAGGAGTGGCGTGATTTATTACTGCACAAGTCGTAGGTAGTGCGAAGGGGTTGTAGTATTTACGATATTTAAGGTGTTTATCATATTTATGTCACGAGCATATGAAAGCATATACGGCCCATAAA
Source organism: Geopemphigus sp. TES_GeoC_2020 (assembly GCA_025469175.1). Lineage (NCBI taxonomy): Eukaryota > Metazoa > Arthropoda > Insecta > Hemiptera > Aphididae > Geopemphigus > Geopemphigus sp. TES_GeoC_2020. The sequence goes on from JAIPRN010004460.1 coordinate 6,095, forward strand.
TTTGTAATTATTTGTAATCGCCTACAGTTTCCAATTACTATATAACAAAAAACAAAAAAACAAAAACGAATTACAGATTTAATGTTCTTCGGGTAAGGCATTAATAATAAATATGTTTTGCATCAGACAAATATAAATACACGTATGTATTTATACATACATCTACATGTATTGAGGCCTTATATATGTTTATCTTTCAGTGTTATTTGTATAAGGAAATCGTAACATCCATTCCAAAATAATAATAACCAACAAAAACTTGTTTGTTTTCAGAATTGTTGTATTTTCGAATTTAGGGCAAAACTGCGAACACGTTAGCAACAACTATTGAATAATTCGCTAGTGTGTCTAATTTTTTTTGTTATCTAACGGAATTTTCGTGTTATCTTTAAGAAGTAGCTACTAATTAAAACAAATATTCGTTATGGACTTTAGTAAGTGTAGCTATCGAAGGATAACGATGTGTGTCGCAGACTAATCGTAATGATCAACAATAAATGATATTACGGGCGTATTAATTTTTTTAGGGGAAGTGGAATGGGGTTGAGATATTGAATAAACGAGTCGTCGAGTTATTACTTATTTTTGACCCAGAATCTTTTGGATTATATAGACGACCGTAGACATGAGAAAACACGCAAAAAAGCATTTTAAATTTGAAAACGTTATATTATAATTATAATAAATAATTGTATTCTTAGGTTAGGTTTTATTAATACATAATATTGTTATACGAAATTTGAATGTCGACAACATTTTTCAACATAATTTACAATATAGAGAGATACTATTTTAGATTTAATTGTTTAAATCTATTTATTTTTAAATAGTTAAAAATTTGTATTTAACGAAAATAATTTTATTTTAAATTAAAACGTTTATATCGCCGTTACTTACATTTATTTATGATTCGTATTTTTGGAATATTTACAAGCATTATGTTTTCGTATAAAACTGATTTCGCGCGGACTAAATTCATTCGGTCAGTAAATATTCACAGTATAGTGATTTGAATTGTACACGCCATAAGGGAGACATTTATTCGCGTTAGAGCAGTTGTATTCATTTATTTTAATCATATAAATACCGTTGATGTTTTATTCATTTTTAAATATTCGTTTTTTATTAATGTAAATAAATAATTCAATACTATTCAAAAGTAATATTAACGTGAGACTCATTATAAATTACCTTTAAGGCGTTTCAAAAATGAGTAATTGTTCAACTTTCATTTCTCATATTATATCATAAAACTCATCGAAATCTTATTGAAATCGTTATTATTGTAATTGATCATTCAATACTAACCATTTACACAAAGTACAATTATTATATATAAGATTTGAAAGTAATTGTATTTTAAACGAATTTCAATCATAAATGTTTTTGGAACAAATAACTATTGTTAATTTCAAATTTAAAACAGTAAGACAATATTGAGTCAAGCTGTAGTGAGCATTTATGATATGCCATTTAATAACAAATTTTATTACACACGTGTATAAACGTTTAAATTTTTTTAATAAAAAACGTTACGGTCAATTATAAATATCTAAATACTTTATGTTTAATCTTTGTATTTTAAGAATTAGTTCCGTGTTTTGGAACATTAATTTTTTCTTAACGAAATAATAAATACTACTTAGTTTTAATGTGCAACTAGATTTTTCACACAAATTAAGTCAAAAGTAACGTTTAAAAAACCTTACTATTCATTTATGAACGAAGTTAGTATTTCCACCAAGAAGAATGACTTTAATTACGATCAAGTTAAATATTAAATGTTCTTAAAATACATTATAATTTACGTACAGATGCTACCGTTTAGTTTTAATTAATATCTTAACATATAATTTATTCGGTTTCATTAACCAAAGTCGTATTAAACTGGCTAAATAAACGATTTTATTTCATATTAATTCGTATGTCATATATATAAATAAATAAATAAATATATATATATATATACATTTCCGGGTATTCGCTAGTTTTAAAACTAAAAATAATTTTGTTCGTTTACGCTGTTTTTGTTGTTTACACACAAACATTATTTACATGTTATCTTGCACAAAATCTCAACATGCTTTTTACTCTCGACTTTTTGACTGAACATCTGAAGAGAACCGTAATATCAGCTATTAAGTCCAAACGACATTTACAGAATATTCAAACCTTAATTTTATAATATCAAAGAAAGTATCCTTCGTACTAACTTAGTTTAAATCATACTTAAACGTGAATTTTACTATACGTTTTGGGTTATATTTTTTTTGAGAGTATATTTATTTCGAGTGTAAAACAGCAATTTTTTTTTATAATTTTTATGGTAATTTTTTCGTTTTCTTTCGAAAAATAATTGATATAGTTTGCTTAATTCATAACCGTCTATAATAATAATGTTATTCGTATAGTTTATACGCGAGTCCGTAATTGTAACTATTGTAGGATTAAATATTACGTAAAGAAGAATAAAATATTTAATAAAAACAAAAAACTGTATTAAATATATAAAATAGTCTCACAAAAATATAGTTTATTTAGTATTGGAATATGATTAAACACCATATGTTATACGTTAGTTTTAGTTTTACAATAACAGTTACTCATAAACGTATGATTAAATGTGTTATTCGAATATCAACAAAAATAATACATTTTTCGTTGTCATGTGATAATTAGTTACCTTTTGTTTGTTAACTAAATAATAAATCATAATTGGCATCATAATCTGTTCGATATCGTACCGTTTATTCGTATTTACATTTTTTTGTGACTTTCACGCACGACATCGATTATTTATAATTGTCTATTTACGATTTATTTTGTGCACTATTTGTATATGATACTATCTTCTTATTTCTGATATATATATTTTTTTTGTTTTGTTCTAAGAATATTCTTTTTTTCACACTATTTTTGCAAATTACGGGTAGTTTGGAGTATCTACGTTTTGGATACATTTCGGATAACATATAGTCAGTTAAAATAAATTGACTAGAATTTCAAGTCATCTAAACAGGTAATTCAATTGCTATTCGATTTTTGTATTTATATATTTTAATTATATATATAATACGGATTTTTAATTAGTTATAATATAGTATTGCTCTATGAAAGGAAATTAGAATACCTCCACGGCTTCCATAGTTAGTCGTAAAAGGAGACTATCGAGGTTGCCTCAGGTTGACAGTCGATGTATAATGTTGTCAAAGAATATGAGAGATCATATATAAAATGTACAGGGATTTGCTTTAAGCCCTTACCTGTTCTCTGTGGTCATATTTGGAATTACAAAAGAGATATAAGGAGAGGTACCATGTATCTGTATTCAGGTGTATGTTATTTGCGGACGATTAGTGTTGGCAGGAGAAAATAGAGAGGAAATAAGCCAACGGTTTGATGTATGAAGGTTAACTCTGGAAGGAAAAAAATTAAGGATTAGTAGAAGTAAGTAGAGTACATAGAGTGTGATTTCGAAATAAAAAAAACGAACTTATTATTATATTAAATAGTTTCTTTTATAATTTTTTCCATATTTACAATTTAAAGTTATATATTTATATTTATATTATTGCTAATTGGAAAATTATTATTATTATCATTATATAAATAGTATATTTATATTATAAGAAACTGCAAACTTTCTAATTTTTAGTTTTGAAGGTTCATATTATGGTTTTTGGAAGGGAATTGATTTAATTAGTAGTTATTTGTAAACAATTCTAAACATTTTTATAGTATATAAAATTTGTAATTTGTATTAAAGAAATAAGTCGATTTTCTACGTAATAAAATTAATAGACGATTGTTTTTCGTTTTATTATCGTACACGTAATATTAATGATTTAATATTAAGAAATTGAAGTTTTCATCTTCGATATAATGTTATAATTTGGTAATATCAGTTTGTTGTTGCGAACGGTGATTCTTTGGCTTTTGTTTTGCGCTATTTTGTCGTCATCGCATTGCATATTATATGCAAGTTTAGGTGAATGTCATTGTATTGGACAGCGATGGTCCCTCTCAAAATCAAACACCTAAGATAAGCGAAACAAAATTTACGGTTTCATAAAGTTAGGATTTAGAACGCGCATGTGCTTTTATGCAAAAACGCAAGTTGAATAATACCAAAATCAACGATAGATCTTACTCTATTTTTTCAAATTTCAAACAAATCATCGATATGCGAAGTTATAAATTTGCCAAACTTTTCTTTTAATTGGGACAATCCGTCGTCGATTATTTAGTCTAATAACCTAATGGTTATAGAAGATAATTTGTTATCCCAGGATGACAAAATTAATTATATCACTATCGATAACAGTTCGTCAGCACCCGAGAACGTTAACTCAAAGACTATATCCATGTACACCAAACCCACGAACATATTTACAAAACATAACGTTATTAGACACCTTAATAGTTTCGGCGATAATTTTATTGGTATTCCGGTCGTCATTGTTGAATTTATTCATTCGAATTTTACATTTGGAAACTTTTTTTTTTAATATTGAAATAAGGAATTGAGGGGGTGGCACCGATGTTAGTCATTTCACCCCTTCAGCCATAATCGTTTATTTTATATACAAACATATCTTACATCAAAAATAACATTAAATTTCGTGTTAATTTACTGTTGTATTACAATTATTTGGGGCATCTAACTTCCTGCAAATTTTGGCCTTTAGCTCATAACACACGTGTCTTAAGTAATATCCAAATCATTAATTTTATTCTTCTTCCTTATTTCTTTTTCTTCTTCGTTGGACTTTATTACCGTGTCGACAAACTTTAAGACTGCGGTTTACTGTTCCTTGCTGTCTAACTTTCCCGGGTTGTTTTCCGTTATTTCCTCGTCCACCCCAGTGCTGCAAACTCTTCTTGGATTTGCCTAGGCGTCGCACGCGAAGAGGGTGTGTGTTGCGTCGACGGTGTGGTATTTACAGAACTAGTAGGCTGCCGAGTTAATTTTACCAAATTTTCTTAAGTAAAATGAGAAGCATCCTTAGTTCGTTAGAGCTTGGCTCAGATGGAAATCTGTTCATGTCTCTTTTTGAACCAGGCTCTAACGTCCGGTACTAGCTTGTGCGTATATTCGCCTTTGTCGGCCACGTACCATCTGTCTTGCCACGATCGTAAAAGATTTTCTTTTGCAACCTGCCTCACTATGCTTTCGTATAGGCCGATATGCTACCATCAGGTACAATGAAGGCATGCAGGCCAGTACCTCGGCAGCATCCTTTGCCACTGTTCTGTACGCAGCAATCACCCTTAGGGCCATCCTCCTGTTTGTCCTGTCTATTATTGCGAAGCTTTTACTTCCCATGCGTAATTCCCACACTGGGGCGCGATGTTCTGGACGACTGTGGCCAGCAACCTTCTTCTGGATAAGCTGGCGCCATCGGTGTTGGGCATTATACGTATCAGCATCCTAATCGTCGGCTATAATAGTTACTAAGCACCCGTGGAATTTCCATTGTCTGTCTATGTAAAGACTAATGTATTTTACTATTTCTTTTGACAATATCACCCGTCTTCGAATCATGACTTCCATGAATTCGGGCTTCTTTTTTTCGGAGAATAGGATAACCTCCGTCTTATCTGTTGCTAATGCTATCTTTATTCTCCCGATCGATTTCATTATTCGCTTTGCCGTATCCTCTAGAATCCATTCAATCGCCTGCTTCTCACGCGCCTTAGCCGTAATCACCACATCGTCCGTATAAGCGATGAGTTTCACTATCTCCGACATGATGACCCGCAACAGACCATCGTATCGGATATTCCATATTGTGGACCATAATACTGATCCTTGTGGGACGCCTGGCGTTAGACTCTTCCTAATCGCCCTGCCCACGTTCTCATGTAGGAGCTATCTATTGTTGAAGTAGTTGTCTAACAGCTTGTCTAGATAAGCTGGTAGCTGTTTTTCGACGTTTGCTCTTATGATGGCCATACAAGGTGTCGAATTAAATGCGTTCTTAATATCGAGCGTTAACATGCCAACTATGGTCCGCCTTCTATCGTCGCCGCAGTTCACAATTTCCTTCAACTTGGCGATCACGTATATTGTGAACCGCACTTTGAGAACCTGTACTGGTTGGTCGTAAACAGGCCGTGTCTTCCGAGAAAGTCCTTTATTTTCACGTCCACAATCTTTTTAAAGAGCTTTCCGACTGTATGTAACATATACAGCGGTCGATATGAGGACGCTTTAGATACGAAAAAAGAATGTATATATTGGACCTTTTTAACTATTCCTTTTGTCGTGCCGTTTAATTGCTGCTTAGCTTTGCTTAAAGTATGTAATTTATAGAGATTAGGTGAAGATATATAATACCAAATTTTAAACTACTAATATTTTTCTTCTACAATTAGATCCAACATCAAACGTAAGCTCTTCGCCAACTTTATTTCTTATTATACCTTTTAATGGTCACTTAATTCCATGACTCGTTTCTGCGTCTCTAGTATCGTTAGTCAAGGAACTAAGTACAAGAACCAAATAAAGGTTTTGTATCTGGCCATTCTTCCATTTCAGCATAACAATCTTTGCACGTAGCACAAAATCAAATATAATGTTGACTATTCGTAGTACAGCCACCAACTTTTCCTCTTTTGTAAATGAAATTGCATGGAAGTTTATGCTCTTTTAAAAATATATAATTAATTGTATTTGTCTAAATATCTTGTGCAAGTATTTCATACTTATTTATCGCCAGACATTTTGTTCATATATGACACAGTTATAGGTTTAATTTTGGTGAATATATTAAAAGGAATAGTTATTTTAAAAAGTTTTTTATATTTTTGTCATTATTACACTTTACAGAATTATCACTATCTGAAGAAGAAATTTGTTTCTCTATGGTTTTATTTATTCTAAGAATAAACACTAATCTTATTTTCCATCCATACTTATCTTCATTAAACATTATGTATAAATGATTCGACGGAAGTTTGAAATCTAAATTTTGTGATAATTTTTCCACGCATTATTTGATATCTGATTAGTCAATCGTAAATCATTAAAAATTACGTTTTTTAATTTTTTAAAGCCTCAAAAATAAAATTTTCTTATACATATGCTATTTTTATTTATTATTATTAGATATTTAAATACTGATTATAATGTCATTCGTTCAAACACTTATAGAACATAAGTTTTAATTCGTTTTATTGTTAACTTCTTCCTTATATAAAAATATTTCATTGTTTTAAGAATTATACGTGGATATAAATGAATTAATCACACAACATTACTATACAGATTTTGATTTTATTTTATATTACAATTATTTCTGTAAGTTTGCACCATCTATAGTTACTTTATGTAAACATCCCAATAAAATAACTTTACTTCAAATTTAATATTATAATACAATTTTTGTCGTTTTTTTGATTCTTGTACAATAGGTCGAATTTTATAAAAATTAGGCTTAAAAGCTTATTTATAATTATTTCCCATTAATTAGATAATAATTTATATTTTTTGTTTTATTGTTTATAACATTATGCTAAATAAACTAAAATAATTGTTATTTTTTTATACTATTTTGAATTATATTTTTAAATTACCGATTTTCTGATCATTTACAAATTTAGAAACTAAATTTACGATTAATTACAATTAATCTACAATTATTTACGATTTGTCCGGATTCAATCGGATAAAGTCATGGGCCAATTTCCGGTACGTGTCTCTAAGAGATAAATTTTAATTTTACATTTGGAAACTGGTAACCATAAACATAAGCAAGGTTCCTTTGTAACAACTTTTCTGTTGTCGGCAATATTAAAATAAAGGGTCAAAATAACCTAAATATTATTTTCCATTCAATTGTTCATGAGATATCTTAAGGTATTGTCCTAAGATATAACCACTACGGTAAAAGCTATCACACGATTTTTTCATGTCTGGTTGCACAATTATCTTTCTAATATTTCTTCTACATCCCTTCAAACCTTAATCAAGTCTTCACTTGTTTCGTGACTTTCAATACCTAGTATATCGATTTCTTTCATATATTTTCCACGTTTTTCTCGAACATAATTAAGTATATACATATTTTTATCCAATTAAGTATTACGTTCAATATCGTACAATGCAATTTGCTTAGTCTATATTGCAGTATTTATATAAAAGTGCTTTAGTGCATTTATTTTTGAGAAAAGATTCCGGGCTTCCTAAGAACAGTCACTTAAGTCTCATTTTATTATATATATATATTCATTTCATCATCAAACAGCTAGAAGCTAATGGACACAAATGCATTGTGTATGTTGATAATTTAGTTATACTCTCTCATAATTTCCATCTACATCTCTCCATAGATTTTTTAAATAATTTTCACGAATTCATTCAGACACAATTAAAAATCTCATTTTTCTCCATCACCAATGAAAATTCTAAGGCTTTAATATTTACTAGATGTTACCATAATTGTCTCGGGGTCAAATCAATGGTTATTTAATACCGTTTTTCACCAATTCTAAATATCTTGGGCTAATTTTAAATTCCAAAACTTCGCTGGGCTTCTCGTTTACATTATCTCATTATCTTCACGTCTCAGTGGTCTAACTATTTTAGGTTTATTGCTAACACATGGTGGATGTCTCACCCATCTACGCTTATTATCATTTGGTTCTATACATTTCTCCCTTAATTTACTCCGATAAAACCATTTAAAATAAATTTTCTAGAATCTAAAAACCACTACATTCACTAACATAAACAAATTTTTCAGATTTATGTACACAAACATTTTCCAATTTTCACTTTAATATTTACCGGTAGATTTGTTTTTCCCATTTTTACGGGGTAT
>JAIPRN010004461.1:0-14914 GCA_025469175.1 Geopemphigus sp. TES_GeoC_2020
TACGAATAAGTTAGACGTCGTCACTATATATATATATATATATATATATATTGCTAATTAGTACTAATCGTCGATATCGAAGCGTGAACGGAAATCGACCTTAATATTTACGGACGAAATATAAATAATATAAATAATAATAATAATTAATTAATTATTATATTAATTAATATAATTATTAACTTATTGGTCGTTTCGAATATGATTTATTAATATAACTCGTGAAATTCGATTTGACTCATTATTTCGTACAAAAAAAAAACCGTCGCGCCAATTATAAACGGAATCGTAAACGTTTCAACGGAAACACCGTACACATACGTATATAAATCACGATTTTTGTTCGCTTCGCGTGACACTCGGATCGTATTTCTTGGATAATTACGCGCTATAATTTATTAACAGCTAAATCCGGTACGTTTTACCAAATACCGGGAATAACGCGACGAAAATCAAAACCCATTTAAGCGGCCGTGCGAAAAAACACGAATTACATAACGCCGATCGGGTTTCTATTCCGTTCGTACGAATACGACAAATCGATTTCGATAGTAACGATTTTCTTTTGGCGTTCGCCGTCGTCGCTTTTCTTTTTACGGTCAAAACGCACCCATCGAATTTTCGTAAACCAACTACTGAACTTCCAGCGGCGCACGGTCGACCGCACGGCCGTGCGTCAATTTTACGACTAATTTTTATTAGAAGGTTCGTAGATTTTTCGGTGGTCGTGCATGTTCGTAATATGGCTAATAAAACCGTTCTTTCCGATATCCGGGAAATACGTTAAACTACGTTTAGGCGCTATTCGTTCCATTTATTTACGAACCGTATCGGTTTTTTTTCGCTGTCTTTATTAGACCGCCCGAAGTTATTATATATATATATATTCGTCGAATATTCTACGTACCGCGTATTTACGATAAAAAACAAATAAAACAAAAGTCGTTAAATTATTATCGTTGAATATACGCGCGCTCGTTACCGCGTATCGCGTATATGTACTAGGTGTATACACACCTAGCGTCTAATCGAAAACGGTAAAATACGTTCGCGGAGACGCATAAATACAATAGAATCGCGTTTCTAGTTACGACGCGAACGTTTAAACCGTTTTTAATATCGCCAATACACGGCGAATTATTGTCGACGTTCGTCACGCGCGCGCGTGTACCACCGGCGTACGATTTTCACGAAACGTTACGCGGAGGTTTGAACGGTATTTCGCCGAACGGTACGTCCGGAAAGGTGTACGTTTGTTTTTCGGCCGTAGTTTTCGGTAAACGACGTGTTCGTACACGACGGTTACGGAACGTCCGGCGGCGTTTAATTTCGCCGTTAACGGTCGGTTGTTCGCTCGGCGAAATTCGATTCGCGTTAACTCCGCGTCCCGGACGGCCAAACCCTCGACTCGACGGCCGCCGCGGCGTTCGCGACCGTTGCGCGGAACGTTCGCCGACGCGAACTCCCGTGATTCGCGCCAGCCGTGTGATGGACACGGGGACACGTTCGCTCGCGCGGTTTCCGACCGCAATTTCGGTAACGAAAAATGTCGGCGACCAGCGACGAAAATACGGGCGCGCGTGATCGACGTAGGTAATCGCGTCCTTCGCCGGCCCGACGGTAATGTTACGCCCGTTTTCGAATTACACCGGCGTTGTGGACCAAAACAACAGAACCGCGACTAAGGTATAAACGTAAATCGGAAGGGCACGTATTTTAATCCTCGAATTTCGGCAACTAGATAGCGCCGCGTTATATCGCGGTATTGGCCGGCGGCCGTGTATTCGGCGGTCCCGTCCGCCGTCGATTACGATCGTTTTCGGTTCCGTCGCCCGACGTTTTTTTTAAACTATTTCCGACGATAAGCCGCCGTTAAATACCGATATACGCCGCGGCGTATGTACCAACGCGAAATAACGATACGTACGCGCGGCGGTAAACGGATATATTATTGGTAAAAATTCGATATCGATACGCGCCACCGACCAGGCGTATTTTAATCGCGCGCACCGTCTACGGGCGATACGAAACGGCGTCGAGAATATATAATGTCAATAGGTTTTTCTCCTTGGGCGATAAAAACGCTAAAAAACGTACTATTACTACTACACACACATCGTTGCGCGTTCGAAGCGTCCCCTTTCCCCCCCCCCACCAGTCGGTGGTATACGAACCGCGGTACATGTTTTCCGTACGGAAGAGTACGTCGCGGAAATCGCCGTACGTACAATAATTATAGGGGTGGAACGTGTACGTATGTTAATAGCGAACGCGTAAGTGTACACGCACGTACCCGTTATAAATATACGACGGGGAGCGGCAGATGTTCGTCGGCGGCGTTTTTTGTTTTTTTTCGGTTAATCCGTTGCACGACGAACGCGCGTCGTGAAAAACGCGATAAACGGACGCGGATAATCATACGCGGACGCGTTGTACGTACGGCACGCGTCTAAAATCGAAACTGCCAGCTTTGTGCGGCGTCCGGGCGCGTACTATTTATTTTTTTTTGCGTTACGCGGCGGCCCTGTTTAAAAAACCGTCGTACGATCGACGTATATACCGCCGCCGAGTTCGCGTTAACCGTAATACTTGTAAGCGCGAAATGCTTTCGAAAGTATATTCGATTGGAAAAGTTCGTTAATGGGGCACTACACTCGTTATATCAGTCGTCGTCGTCGTCTCGTAATGGCGCCGTGAACCGTTCGCGTAAAACTTAGTGAAATGTGTTCACACGCAGTGACGTATTTAGACCTGAATTTCGGGGCGCGGGGGGGTTAATTTTTAAATAAACGAATCGAACGACCCTGACGAAACAACACACGTTATACATTTTAATAGATTATTCGTTTTTAACGAACGCGTTACACTATAACGTGCGTCGAAGTTTAAACGTATTTTAGTTATTTTCGTTATTATCGACTAAAAATATACGTTTCGTAAGAAATTAATTTTTCCTAAACATTTTCGGGGGGGGGAGGTTATCCCACGTACGTAAACTAACCGCCAGTGTCGCCGTCGTCCTGTCGAAATCAATTACGGTGATTACCACTCTTCCTACTCGACCATATACCGAATTATTTCGAACGCCCCGGGCCTTCAAACGTACGCGTACAATTTATATTACCCTGGTCAGTTACCCGTCGATCGCGGCGACTATCGGTTTTAGCCGAAAACGTTCGTAATTATAACGACGACGTATTTGTATATTATTTTTTAAATCGTTTTTCGGACGTATTCGCGAATTACTAATATTCGGCAACGTTAATCGGCGTCCTAAATACTTTCGTGTCGACGATTCGCGGGTAGTATTTAAAAATACTTTCAAAAAGCCGTTATTCACAACGCAGTCGCCTTTTTATGTACAGCGGACGGCGAATTGGACAGTTCTGTACATTATCGTGTTTCCCGTACATGTCGTACGCTTCGTATATTTCGCCGATAATGTCCATTCGTCGTCTAGTAAACTCTAATCGCCCGTCTAAACAACGTAATTGCAACAATACCGAAAATCCCAAGGGCGTGTCTCGAAAAAAGCGTTTTCGGCGAAGTTTTACAATTCCGTTGTTTGCGTTTTACTCGCGCCCCAACATGTTCGTGTTTAGAGCTCGGGTTCGAACGTAAAATTCATTTTTTCCAATCTGAAAATACGCGATTCTTGTCGTACGCGGTTCAAAAACGGAACCTTTATTTCGCGGTTTTTGCGTTTGAAACGAAACGTTTAGATGTTCGACGAGTCGTGACGAAATGATAATAATATTAGCGTACATTATTTCCGCGTTTCGTATTTGTTAACCCGAAAACATATTACGCACCAACGAATTCACGTAATATTATGCACCTTGGTGTACACTACTTTACAGTTATTCAAATTGTTATTCCAACCCGCCCGTATACGTGTACTTCCGTTTAACGCGCGTTCCGTTTACATTTTCGATATTAATAATGTATACCGGTCCGGTAATTGATCGTAAGCGCGCCTGTTGATACCTAATTAAAATATTTAATATTCCCTCGTGTTCTCCTTCATCGTACGCTCCGGACAATATGGTGTTACTCTAGTCCTACACTTCCATAAGACACGATCATCCATTCATTCGTTCACTGTTCCTAATATCATTCCATCCATCCAGCAGCGCCTATTCGGTCTCCACTTTTTCTCTATCGTTTCCAAAACACCTCCGCGCTGTCCCTGATTCCACTCGTAAAAACTCACGCTCGCCCGGCGTAGGACACACAACCGCCGACGTTTCGGATTTCTTGTGCGATATTTACGTACACCGGTTGTGGCGACCTGCGACCGAACTAAATGTTAGTCGCCACTAGCGACGGGGGCACGAGGCACCGCGGACGGGACAGCGTTTACATATATTGCGTTAATTTTTTTTTAATATAAAACGACGATAAACGACCGTAAATTCTAGGGAATTATTTCGGTATTGTTCGAGGGAATTATCCGTTTATAATGCGGCGTTTGCACCGGTGTTTTTCGGGAGATTAAATCCGAACCTCCGTAATATACTTACTTAATTTCGAATTTTGTACGACGACGGACGTGTATATTGTCGTGTGGAAATAACGGTGTATGTGTATGTGTGTGTGTGTGTGTGTATATATACAAAGGTATATTTTCTTTTTGGCTAATAGCCAGTCCTAATTAGAGATGCGCTTTTGTAAGGAAAAAAAGTCATTGCGCGTTTACCGGGAATGGCGGGCGGGTAATGTGGGGAGTACTAACGGATACGACAAAGTGTAGAGGAGTGCGACGAATATATATATATACATTTTCGCCGTCCAGGAGACCTAGTCGAAAAAAAGATTACGTCGGCTTTGGCCGAAAGCCATCGTCTCTTCGATTCCGCGAGGACCCCTTCGTGCGCGCGCCGGCCAAGACGGTAATTATAATAATACACGGAACGGTCCCGGTGGCGGCCGGTCGAGACGTACGTCCTGGTAGCGATTCGAATTCGTACCGACGATCGAATAATAACGAACGCGCCGGCTACAAGCGCGCTGTGTTAACGTCGAAGCCAAAACCGTTTCGAGACGCACGTAACCGCGTTTATATATTTCGCGCGACATTAATACGCACGGGTCTATTTCTTTAGCCGGCGTATTACGTACGTATTCGGTTTTAGGCGATTTCGTGTGGAAAACGTTTCGAAAAATGCGCGCAAACCACGGACCGTATCACGTACACACATACGCGGTTCGACGTATACGTATACAAATAGTACGGCGAATTTCGTCGGATGAATTCCGTAAAAAGTATTCGTACGCGCGCACGAACGAACGAGAAAAGCCGACGTTATTTTACGTATCGACCGCGACAATATTCCCGGCAATCTAAACATATTTCGCGCGACGAAATGTCTACGAGACATTCCGTAAAGCGCGTCTATTATATCGCGCGAAAATAACAACACGCGTACGTAAACCCGCCGTTGCGCCGAACGTTGTCCATTTTATTGTGGAGTTTATCGTGACGTACGCGCGCATAATGCGTACAACGTTTACGGGCACAACGAGCACTGTGATATAAACACGGCGCGCGTATATGTTGCGTACGTTTTTTTTTTCGAATACGCGCGACTTTTCGCGTTCGAGGGGTTGTCCGAGCACGGGATACAAAGAACGTCCTGGATCTGTACGCGTGTAATAACGCGCAGCCGGTTTTATTTCCGTTCGTTCCCGGTTAAAATTAATCGTGTTACGCACTCGTCCTAAACGTTTCTTCTTTGTTTTACGTCCCGTCGGAAAATTTATTTCCAATAGAAATTCGACTCGAGCCATCCATTTTTCCTCGCGAAATTCCCCCTTTCGTTTTCGAGAAAATCGTGATTTCCTTCAAAGTCGCCATCAGTACTCCGAACGCCGTAATAATTTTTCCAAAATTTATTTGGCAACGTTTTTTTTTAATTCCCGGCCGTTCGTAAACCTAAACGCAATTTAATCGCATAATTAAATACCGTCACCCCGAACCACGACGATATATACGTGTATTTATTCGCATCTTTCGTACCCAAAATAAAATCTTCGGATATAATAATATCATTATTACGAACTGAAAACGTTAATTGCGCCGACGATTTCGCGGAATGAATAAATGACGAGCGAGCTGAAAGACGTGACGTTCGCGTTTAATTTCAATTATTTCGCGTAAAATCCGACCAAGCGTCGAACGTACTGCCCTAATTGACTTTTGTACGTTGAGTCGCGCGACACTCCGGCGTCAGATCGGAATTAACGTTTTATTTCTGCACACAAACGGTAGTTCGGCGCGTTTCGAAAAGTAACGAAATCGCCATTCCCCATACAAATTCCACGCGTCGTTGGTTCACGATTACGCTCAAGTTATTGCTATTAAACGTATTTACTCGAAACAACGCGGCTTGTTTAACGCGCGTGTATTTAATTCTCATATTGACAGCGCGATTTAAGTATTCGTTATTATCGCGCGTTACGCAACGCCGTATTGTTTGAAAATAACGTAAATCGCCGGCATTCGGGCGTAAGATTAACTATTGCGAAATTCGATTTTCCAACTTGTAGCGGTTCAAGATCATTTCCAGATCAATTATTTAAATACGTATATATTTGAATTTCGGGAGTATTCGATCCAATCGCGATGTATCGTTGACCGAATGACGACGTATTTTGTAATACGTATTATTTATACGTACGTATAGTTGACGGTCCAGCCGAATTTCTAAATTTATTCCTAGTTTATTCATTATGTTTACTCTAAGTTTAACCTAAATGGGATTATAGTTTAATCGACAATATCGTTCACGTTTAATTAAGTTAACGTAGTTAATAAAAATTTCGTTTCGACAATTTATGATTTCATTAGACGTACGGAAAATACGTATATATATATATTTACGTATTGATTATAGTTTTTTTTCTATTTTAATTAGTTTATTAGATAAAAACTATTTAAGCTTTACAACTACAAAAAAATATAGTTATTTTAGTCGTTACAAGTCGTCGATTATTTTATAACGCTAATAATTCAACTACTAATAACGTACTCGTTTTATCCAACGTTAAAAAGCAGATAAGTATCTATTCGATTTTCATGTCGTCGATAATTTCTCTCTCGAATAATAATCCAAATACCGAAAACAACGTACGTATTCATGATCGCGGATTGCGCATAAAACCTGGGCTTTGTATTCTATAATACGTAGTTAAAATCTGCAATTATATAAAAACTAAGACACGAACGACATCGGGGACTATCGGAATAATATCGTCACGGTCACTTTTTAAATGCTTAAACGTGTATGGAGCTAGACCTCGAACTGAAGTATTTCGATTTGATTTCGGATTATTCGATTATTTCGGCTTAATTTATAGCCCAAAAACGTATTTCAAGTATATTTATCGTTTCGATTTCAAACGTTAACGTCGGTTTCTAGTTTCATTGTCGTTATCGTTCCGCGTTTGTTTTACTAAATATTCTCGCGTCGTTTCTAGTTTTTAAATATTATTATTAGTTTCCGTTTTTTTTTTTTAAATATCTCGTTTTATTTCCAATTATTTCCCTCGTTTACTCGCATTTTCTTCAATACGCGTACAAAGATAACGAATACGCGAGGAGTAGTGACACACAAAAATAATTATATCTAAATTATAAGCGTGTTATCTACACGGCGATTATTGAAATATCGTTCGTACACACGTTCTAAATATAGTACAAGTATAATCGAGTTTGATTTATTAATCTTATATTCTCCGACGTCGTTGTCAGTATGTGTTCGACAAAAAAAAACCTGTCGCAGTCGAACCCGAACAACGCGCGCCCGTTAAATTTACCTCGCTAAATGAAGTGTAATTGCCCTACGGGGAATCGCCGATTGGAATGTCGAGCGAAGTTTATGGGTAAATACGGGCGTCGCGAATCAATCGCGTTTTCGAACGGCACGAACGATATTGTAGTGGAAATGAGGACGTCGTGGACAACGATCGTCCCGACTTAATTCGCGAAAATATCGAAAACGTCGACGAAATCGTACGAAACGGTCGTCCACTTAGGTGTATGAGCTTTTGCGGAATCGATAAATATTTATAGAGGAAGCGTTCGTTCGTAGAATTTTGATGGAAAATTCGAACGCTAGAAGGACGCGGGCACCGAACGGTCACCAAAACGTTCACGCTGGATCGACCGTAAAGAAATTCGTTCACTTCGAAATTAATCGGAGACTGTTTTAAATAAGATAATTACGCGCGAGACGAGACCCCGGAGGGGGAACTATATAATTAACGTATAATTGTGAAACAGACAGACGCGATTGTGACGCGCGAGAAAATGCCAATTTTCCCATAGAATCAAGAAAGCGACAAGTCGAAATTCAAAGCGAATTTTTCATTCGTTTATATCGAGGGAATAATAATGGTTGAACGAGTTCCTTGTGAACAGACGACAGTTTGATAAAACGGCATTAATTAAACCGAAAGGAGCCACCGACATTGCGGAATAAAAAGGCCGAGTTCTTCATCGAGACAACGTATTAGCTCGAGGGGCCACTTTTTGTTACGTAATTTTGTACGACGAAAAAATTCGTCTATACTTCCCCCGTGTCTCCCATACTCGCCAGTTTTCGCTTTTTGCTACAAATACACGCGTCGAGGAACGTCGAATTTGTCGAAACAGACTACCGAATTATCGATTGATCGATCGGAAACCGAAAATGGCTGAGCTCCCGAAAGAAAACTAACCGACTGACGGCGGACGCGCGCAAACAACACGTCCGTAGATGATAAATACGGTCGACGGGTATCGCCGTGGCGGCCGATCCGGCGCGAAAAAGGCTTTCGTCGTTCGCGGATGACGAAAGACACACGAAACCACAACCCACCACTACTGGTTACGATTTCGCGGACTAGCGCGCGACTCCGGGCGCCGGGAAAGGAGTATCGTCGTCGTCGTCGTTCGGTGGCACGGACGACAATCGAAAATTTGGCGACCTGTGCGGACGAGAGGGAGCGTAGACGGTTGACGTATTATTCGACGCGAATTTACGACCGTCCCGTAATTAACGCCGCCCCGGCGTTACGCGATGTCGTCGTCGTCGGGCCGACGGTCGTCGCGGTTCGGGCGGGACAAAGCGCGTGGGGGAATACGGCCGGCCGTTGAGCGGCCTGTTTTGCGGCGGCGGCGTGCGCGCAGTGCCGCCGGTCGCCGACGACCGAAATACCGGCTACGACGTCCGCACTGGCTGATCCGCGGTGGGGGATACGTAACACTTTAAGCCGCGGTGACCGTTGGACCCGCTCGCCCGTCCCCGCCATCCCCACTACGGGGTGCTGTGCGTCACGCGATGCGCGCGCCACTCCGGTACGTTGTCCGGATTCTTTTCGCCATTCTTAGCATTCCACGAACAGAGCGCGGCTTCGTGTTTACCAGTTGAATAGTGTGCGTAAAAATTGGACGTCCGCTCCGCACCAAGCCGGGGCCAACGACACACGCACGCACGCACGCACGCACGCACGTACGGTTTTTTCAACGTACACACATACATAGACACACTCGTACACGCGCGCGCGCGCGCGCATACACACACGCACAGAAGTACGAGAAAACTGCGTGCGAAATAACGACGACGACAGCGTCGTCGTACCGGGGTAAGTGTATTTGTTTTACGTTCGTTCCGATTTGTCCGTTTTTCCATAATCAACGGCGACGCGTCGTGGTCGGAGAACCCGTTTCACGCGCGCCAAAACGGACGGGGCCCGCGCCGGGCTCATCGTTTCGTTAAACGGGCTATGACGCGCCCGGTTATTTATTCGTTACTCGGCTAGGAAAATTGGCGACGGAAACGAGCGGCCGCGTATTCGTATTTTTCGTGTAACGGTCGGTGACGACGCGGCGCGTGTCGTAACGACGATAAATAAATAAATAATAATTCTCGCCACCCGCCTCAGCGGCACACAAGCCGCTCGCCGACGACGACGCTGCCACCGCCGCAGCAGCAGCCACCGCCGCTGCCACCGCCACCACCGTTGACGACGTCGTCCGCGGCAACAGCCGCGCGGCAGTGTAGTCTCCGTCCGTTCACCGTCGCCGTCTTATCATCGTCGCGCCCGCCTTTTTTCTAACCGCCGCCGTTTCATTTCCGAGCCGTGTATACGCGCGTGTGCGCCGAATTGTTGTTCGTTGTTTCATATTTTTTTTTTTGCGTTCTTGTCGTACACGTCCCGTCTCGAAAATCGCCAACGTTCGTTTCGCCTGCTGGTCGATTAGGTCGCTATAATACTGATTACGAAACGGTTGTCGCGGCGACCAGCTTGATATTTCTGAGACGCGAAAAATCTATTGGTTGTCGCGCGCGAAAATTCGCTCGCAAAGGACGCCGTCGAGGTAAGATCAGCGGAGCGACGCGCACATCACCTCTCCCCCCGCACTACCATAGGATATCGTAAAATAACGGTCATAACGCACCGCCGCCGCGCGTTTCCTTTGCCGTTGCCTATAGGCTCGCGTCCACCACTGGCGTTTGTCGTCGTCGTTGTTACCGACCATAGAAAAGCCCTCTTTCGCGTTTATCCGCGTAGGGGACCGTCCGAAACGGTTCGTTTCGGGCCGATCAGTTTTGTTTTTTTCTTTTTTTTGGTCGTTGTTGATAGAGGAGGACACTTCGTTACGAATATTCGCCGCGACGGTTTTTTTTAAACGTCACTCGCCATTGTCACCCTTCTTTGACCCGTCGCGTGTACGCGGATTTAGAGACTGGGGAAACTGGCGAATAAATGTTCGCCTGAATGGGATAATGGCGGGCTACGCGACGTTAGGACCGATTCGATTTTTTTTTTGGTTTTGTTCGCCTTTAAAACGGCCGTTTCTAATGCCGAGTCCCGGTACAAACGTGTTTCGGATTTTCAATAATCGACGAAAATTGTCGTCTGCTTAAGTATCCCGCGAAGTGTCATTCAGACTTGGGTTAGTCGCGTTACTACGTATATATGTATATATACTAAATCAGGAACTTCGGTTATTGTAACGTGTACACCGATAATCCGATAAAACGTGTATCCAAAATACGAAATAATGGTAGTTCGTGTTGGTTTTTGTTGCACGTAACAATCCAGTGACATTTAGTGCGACGGTGGGTACTAACATTTCGGTACTTGCTGCGCGGCTATGGTGGTGTCCCGCCACCGTTTCGTTCGCGCCCGGAAGTCGTTCGATTTGATTACGTTTCGTTATAGTCGTCTGTTCGATATACTTACGGGCAACTTACAGCAATCACGACCACCGTTAGGTATATTAAATCGTTCATCTTGCGACGCACGTGTATCGACGCATCTTTCGTTTTTTTCGCCACGTCCGTAACCGACAAAAAGGTTAAATAAGAACAACGCTCCAACAATTTTTCGACGACGTACTCTCTCGCGACCGCTTTATTATATAAATCGTACCGTGTAAATTTGATTCGTTTGTATCCTCCCCTTTTGCATGCTCGAAGCAACATTGGTTCCAAATATAGGTTGTGCTATATATATATATATATATATATATAGCGCCTGTGAAATTTTTATAAAATACGGTTCATACGATGCGTCCCTTCCCGTAGTCATTTTTTCGCGGTCACTTTCGTTTTGACATTTCGCCGGTTTTCATTTCGTTTCTGCCACGGATGGTATTTTCACTTTTTGAATTGATACAAAACATGAAACAATCGTGTTACCGTCCCCAAACGGAAAACGTCGCCGTCATACGCGTTTATATAAATAGGGGCACTCGGTCAGTGTATTTTGTCTACTCGGTTCGAGTCCGAAACACAAGTACCCGTTAAAATTCGTTTAAAATCGATATTTCGAAATAGCTATGGTATCGTACCACGACGTACCGTTAGTTAGGTCGATGAAACGGGACGGAGTTCAAAAAATAAATCTAATTGTTTGGTAGAAAATGTTAACCGTTTGTTCGTATATACGCGTATCGGATCTAAGCGTTTGTAGCGATTATTCGTGTTCTTTTTAATTCTACGTGGAAACCGACCCGTTTTATTTATCGTTTCAATAATTAATTTAAGTACCGCGTTAAATTACGAAATTTCAAAAGACGACGGTTATACTTTCGTGCGACCATTTAAGTTCTAATAAAGTATCCTGAGAATTCAATAAAATAATTGTGGTAATTAAAAATTACGGCCAATTCATGCATGCCTTGGTAAAAAATTGAAATACAACAATAATATAGAATAACTAACCGAAACGATTAGCCAAAAATAAACGTTTACTAATTAGTAATTAATTGTCGCTCTCCGATTTGATTGGTGGTGGTTCACTCTAACCGTTTTATTTCCACGGAAATAGATATTTTTGGAATAAGTAATTATTTTTTTTCCCAAAACCTCTTATTTCGTGACGTATATTATTGTGTATACCTATTCCGAAGTTGTTTTGTTTTTGATTGAACATTTAGTTAATGACTAACCCGCCGTGTATGTACCGACATATTTAAAACGACCAGTTTGACAGACACGGTCATTAGCAATATAGGAGCCTACACAGGCGTGCAAAAATATTAAGTAAAGACGACGATTAAGTTTTGACAATGATGTCAATTTCGGTTTTGTCTGAAAACAATGGGGAGTCGTCGCGAGTGTAACACGCGGGACACCCGATTACTATTTAAAGCGCAATCTATTTGTTGTTAATTTAATCCGTCTATCACGATATTAACGATATTCGGATTAATATAAAAAGAAATTATGTTAGAGCAGTTGCTCAATGTCGATAGGAATACGAATTAAGTTTTGTTTTCAACACTTATTCTAAATAGGTTCGAAATTATCCTCGACGATTTTATTCTCGCGTATTATTATTATTACGTTTGTAGTTGTTGGAACTAAAACACGCATGATTGATCGATTAGAATTCCTATAATCGGATCTATATAACTCGAATTATAATGAGCGTGCTTAAAAAAATGTATTAGAAATCTGAAAATTAAAAAATAAACGTCGAACGACGTTCACGAGTTATTAAGCGAAAAACTTAATTGCGGCGAAGTAATAAAACGCTCCTATTATTGATTGGATTTGTGGTGTTTTCGCGATAATCGTCAGTTTACAAAATTTTACTCGTATGTGGTTCCGTCGAATTTTTCGTATATCCACTTTTATTACTTAAGATTATAATAAATATCTCATAAAATATAGCGTTTAAGAAAAAAACGATGGCGTTGTGTAGTATATTTTATACACGCTGTCTCGATTCTTGACACTTCTTTAATTTTAACTTTACATGATTAATTGTTTTATTTCGTCGTATTTTGTAACGTTAATGTGTTCCGACATCTGAGCGTAAACTTTTCGCGTGACTGCACGCGCGTACTGCGGCTGCGTTGCTTAAAATTAAGGGTGTTTATTTTATCTTGATTTCTCCTCAGGAAACCTTGAATTACGTGAAATCCGAGTTTATCTATTTTACAGTTGTAAGCTAATTTTGTCATGTTTTTCAGTCTATGAAGTACCTATACCGGCAGTTCGTATTTATCACGATACTAATAACGGTTAGATAAACACGTACGTAGTTGTCAAGAAATAAGTATATTTTATATTTGCAAAAATACAGGATGTCGGGATTTAATGCTATTTTTTTCTTTACCGTTTTCGCTGCGTTATTATTTCAATTATTTTGTGCTTATGTATATATATATATATATATTTATCGCCACCGACGCGATATGATTCAAATTGTAGATATTAGTTAATTACATAATAAACTCGGGTTGTAGTTAATAGTTTTATTGTAGATACTGTTCTGTAAAATTATATCAATAATTTAAGAATAAATTTTCGATATTTTATTAAGTAAAAAGGTCACGTTCGTATAAAGATTTCGTTGTCTAGGTTCTATACGCGTTGGGAACTTCCAAATATTGTCTACAATATTTTATATACCTAGTCGATTTTAACTCGAAAGTTCGGTATAAATTCTAAAAATACGTTTTGGCCGTCGAGGTAGTTTTTTTCGATTGAATTTAATGTTAACGAATTTAGAAGAGTGAATTAAAAAAATGAAGTTATCAATTCCTCGTCGACTTTTCGATAATAACAACATTTTTCTATTTAGATGTAACATTAGTTCATTGTACCGCGGCCGTATATCTAGATATATTTAGATATAAATCATTTAGCTGTAGACAAATACATTTTATTAATTCGGTTTTCATCGAGTATATATGTATATATAATATAGTTGTTTTGTTTTTTACATAAGTCACACGTGCGACATCCCTTTTGATTCCGTGATAAAATATTTAAAGTCAACTATGTAAATTTATTATCTATTTTTGCTATCGGATAAATATCGGCCGTATAACTATTGATAAACTTAAATAATTTATTTTTTAATAACTCAACTTACTACGAACAGCCCTTTTTATGTCCTCGTTTATTGATGCTTGTAATATCGGTCGACTTTGGTCGTTCACTTGTACCCGGTAAATCTACTGAATACTTGTGTAAGAGTATTTTTTTTCCGTTCCGTTTGGTTTTGGGTGTAATCGTCCAAATCAAAAATGTATATAAGGTCCAGCGCACCAGGTGTTTACACGCATGTACACTTAAAATGGAGCAGTGGATGTGTTTGTATACGGTTACGTCATAATAAGTATAATTATGAAAATAATTGACGTGCCTTCTTAAACGTCTAATGAATAGATTAACTTAATATTATATATGTATCGTACATGTGGGTAGATCGCGTACCGTGACAAAGGCGTGTGTATGTTGACATTGGGGTTTTTATTTTTTTAATTAAAAACCCATGTGCATTTGCATCCGTAGTCGGGGCAGACTTGAAAATGAAAGGTTTTTTTGTTTTCTCGATCTGTTTCGTATTGGCAAACGGACAAATTGGTTTTTTCTTGTGTGTATCAAGTGTATTTAGTCGCATATAT
>JAIPRN010004462.1:0-14913 GCA_025469175.1 Geopemphigus sp. TES_GeoC_2020
AACCACATTTATATTTCGTAATCGTAGAAAATTCGTTACGACGACGACGACGTTATGTATTATTGCCGAGTTCGCGTAAAAAAGAGGTTTAATAATTATTATTTCGCGTTCGTTTTAATTAAGTCGGGACTAAAACAATCGTACGAACACAAACGACTAGCTGTATAATGAATCGTATAGCCAACGGGTAAGCTGTATAAAATTTCGATTAACGGTAGTGGTAAGCCACAAGTGGAGACGCGCCCTCGAACCATCCCTCCGCCCTTTCTCATCCACGCCGAAATATCGGTGAACATTTTAAAAAATAAATAATTCCATCCAAGAATTTAATTCGTAAAAACGATTTACCTCAATTGATATCGAGAATATTCTATCAACTATATAAATGTTTCGCATTTTTTGAAAATTTTCTTTTCGAAAGCCCTTTCATTGTTCTGTGAATTTCCCGTAGACTCGCTGTCGAACACTCGTAGATTGGGTATATCGTTGTCCATTTTACGGGGCGGGAAAGGTGCCGCCCGTAGGATCTTTTTTTTTTGTCATTCGCGCATACTGCCGCGACTACCGGGTGGAGGGAGACGACGACGACAACGGCAAAACGCGTCGCCGTCCTTTAGACGAAATGTTGGCGTGTTTCGCACATATTCGTAAACGTTTCCATAGCCAGGTTTTAGTCGCGACCGACGTTGCAGAGAAGACCCACCGATACGCCGGGAAACGGACGGTCGTCTATCGCCTGTTCCAACGACGATTTCTTTTCTATATTCTCACACGAAATTCGCGTCACTACGTCCGCCGCGGCCGGTACTCGACGCATTTACCGCGTTCGCGGACCACGTAGTTTTTTCCTTTTTACCTACCGTCCGGTTTACTGGGCGCGATCGATTTCGCTTCACGAAGTCGTCCGACCAGCTGGTGAAAACAACGAACCCGTTACGTGAATAACGACGACGGCTAACGCCTAACATACCGGGTGCGCATCCATTCGGGGAACACCCGGTCGATTCGCGACGATTTTTCCGCACCGAATACCGCCAAACCGCTCCGACGGCGGCGACCGTATCGGTTTTTGTCGTACCGCGAGTTGTTCGCAAATGTACAACACTACCCGGTTGGTTTGCGGAAGTGACGGGGAGGGGGGACACCGGGACCAGTGAGTTGTTCACCCGCGTGACGAATAAAACGAACGCGTCGAGGCACTATAACCGGATCGCTATAATTCGTAACAACGTTACCTACGCACCTTCGTACCTATTCGCGCGTCGCTATCGGCGACACGCGGCGAGCTACAATAATAATAATAATAATAATAATAACGCGTAACACGTCTAAGGCGAAATGACGTCGTCTCGTTGCCGCGTGTGGGTGATGGTGGCGGCGGTGGCGGGCGAACGACGACCGGTAACGTCGTGTCGGTGACATCAAAATGACGACGACGACGACGACGATGACGGGCTGTCACAATGGAGACAATTGTCACCGTCGTCCGCGTCGTGCTTCCGGTCGGCGGCGAAACGGCGCAACAGCGTGTACACGTCGGCGGCGGACAACTGTTGCCGCGGACCGAGCGGCTGACGGCGGACGAACACCAGGCCGCCCCCGAGACGATCGATCGTACGGGACGACGACAACGACGATGACGACGACGACGAGATCGCCGACCACGACGGCCGCCATTTCGCCGCCGTTACGTGATCGTCGTCCGTCGCCGTACCGTCGCCGTCGTAGTTCCGTTTCGCGGCTACCGGACCGCATTCGCCGCCGTCGCACCAGCCGACCACGCCGATGAAGTCGCCCTTCAATCGGTCCAGGCTATTACGTTTAACGGCCGCCGGCGACGGTTCGCATTCGCCGCCGTCGCACCATCCGCCGTTAAAACCGATAAGGTCGCCGTTCAGCCGGTCCAGGCTACTCCGTTTCTTGCTCGCCACCGCCACCGGACGGCCGCCGTTCAGCCGATCCGTTCCGTCGCTACCGAACTCGGCCGGTGCGCATCCGTAATCGCCGCACGAGTCTGTAAAACCAACGTCGTCACGCGCGGCCGCCTCTTGGCGCTCCGACCGCACCGTTCACACGTACGTTATCGACCCTCCCGATATGGATGAGGGGTGAGGGGGCGGCGGCAGGAACAATTCAGGAATCGTTTACGAGGGATCGTATTGGTACGTGTGCCAGAGCAGAGCAGGTGAACGTTTCGAATTACACGTTAACTTTCACATTTCGTTACGCCGTTGCCCGGGGCGAAAATTCGGGTCGGGAATTCTCCGACGAAGAAATTCTCCGCCCTCCCTTCGACTCTTATTCCTTCTCCCGTTAGTTATTTCACTCGCTTTAGTCACCCGTCTTCCGTTCGTCTCCCAATCAGCTCGAACCAATATCGGACGCTTTACGAACACGGCGATATTTCAAAGTCGGACACACTGGCGGCAAATCCAAAAACCGAAACCGCGAGTTCCTCCTCCTTACACGCTCTACGTCGCGAAATTCGTTTTCGGCATGTGCCGCGACCGTCGACAAACATTTTAACCGCCAAACGGTAGAACGACGTGGACACCGTAAGTCTAAAAGTGTATCGCGCACGGACCCGTCTCATCGGGGGAAAATTATCGAAACCTCGAATACGGCCTAATCGAACCGGTCCTAACCACCGCACGATTTCGACGAAGATTCGTTGGCGCCGTGTCCACGGTTAGTTCGTTTTATCGATCCAAACGTTCGACGATCCGCGGTAAATGTGTTTTCGACACGCGTTCGGGATACACCGTTAATTTGACGGGTAACACAAGACGCGTTAGTCCCTCGGGACATTCGAACACCGAATATTCAGCGCGAATGTCCGTCAGGAATGTTTCGAAAACGGTCCGCGCGATTTAACTGAACCTATCCGGCCCGTCCGTGGGTATTTGGCGACTAAAGTCCGATAAAATATTTCGCGCAACGTGCTCGGTGTATATATATATATATAATACGATTATTCGACGTGGATCGAAGAGATTGGCCGTCGTCAGACCGCTCGCTGGGTGGTCTTGCGGTCATTCGGCTGCGCACTTTACTCGCGGACGTTCGTGCATAAATCATAAATGGGGGTACTTACTCCGTGGGGAATCGGCGCCTCGATCGTCTAATCGAATATCTCGAGACGGATAATAATAATTATACGCGCGCGCAAATATACGTCACACGATATTAATGTCCGGGCGCAAAAAACGACGTGCGATATTTTATAAAAAGAGAAAAAATATAATCTACGAAACTCGGCTTAAAACGCGAATGTTTATCGTGACGTGTGGGCGAACGGGCGAAAAACAACGGACCGTGCCGATTGGCGCGGCGGGCTCGTTTCAAACGTAATCGTCGGCGTTCGATAATCGGAACGTACGACCGTGTAATCGCGGAAAATCGAAAAATGTTAGGGCGCTCGCTTCGGGAACGTACGCCGGACTTGCCGAACGGAACGCAGCTTAGCCGACACGGTCGCGGATAAGAATACACTAAACGCGTATCGGAAGTAGTAAATAGTTGTTCGAGCGGAGCGTACCGAACAATTCCGTAACGGGGCCCAATACACGCGAATATCACGCACGCCGAGGTTTTTGGCGGGGCCATGCACGGTATACGCGGTTATCCGCGGTCCGGCTAATGAACGTAACGGGCGCGGGGTGCATGCAACAAATCGTGCGGTCGTCAGCGAGATAAGGTATATTTTAAGCGTGTATTATAAATACGCACAATTTACGTGCTACGTGCTCGTCCAGATCACTCTCGTTCTACACACGCGCCCTCGGATCGACGTCACCGTCGTGACCCTCTCGTGTAAATCGGTCGCCTCCGTACACTACGGTCCTCCGCCCCCATCCGTCGGTGTCGCTCGGGCTTCCGAAACGTACGTTCGCCGCGGTTGATAAAACGACCGATCCCGGGGTTCTTATTTAGTTCCGGTCCGTTACACCGTCCTCGTTCGTTCGGCACTAACGGATCCGTACCGTCGAAATAGTTACTACCGCCACTGTCACTCCGCGCCACTCTACGAACACAGTTTCGGGGCATTCGACGATTGCTCGTCGGATTCGTGAACGAAAACGGGCTCGTGGCTCCGATCTACGTGCGTCCGTTCGACCGAAGACACTACGGTCTGACCGTCGAATTTCCCGCCACGGATATCGTATCGTTCGCTATCCCGGGTACCCGAATCGGTTCTACCTCCGGACCCTCTTACTCGGCACACAACGGGGAGGATCGTAATATAGCGTGTTCGGACATTTCGGGTCATGCAAATCGTGCGGTCGGCGTACACAAACACACACATATATATATATATATATATACATATATACGTGCACGCTATTAATAATTACGACAACGCGGTTTCGAACATGCGTCCGCGTTGTACTCACCGATGAAACGGTCCAAATCCCTGGAAGGAGAGTTCCGGAGAGGTTGCGGATAGTTGTTGCTGTCCCCGGCCACGCGTTCCATCTGATTACAAAACAAAAACGGCGTTAACGTTTCGTTACGAATTGGACGGGCGACCGCGGCCCGTTATCCGGCGTACGAGCCGCGCTCGAAATTAGAAACAACGCCGCCGGGTCGCGTGACCGTAATCGCCACACGCGTACGCGATAAACGTATCGCGAATAGTAACGGTATCCGTATTATATACCGCACACGCGTCCCCGAACGACGTAAATATTTTCGTCGCGAAACGTTCGGTGCCACGGCGACCGGCGTTGACCCAAACGGAAATTATAACGCGACCGACCGGTGCGCCAGGCCGGCTAACGTACGTACGCCTAACGACAACACAACTACGTTCGTTCGTTCGTAATTCCACCGGCGTTTATTGTTCGCCCTACACGCAAACCCGCGACCGTTCCGGTATCGGTTATCCATTCGTTTCTTTCGATTTTATCGGAAATTTCGTTACGTACCGAAGATTAATACGAGACGCGCGTGGAAACGTCGAAAACCCGAAAGAAAACATAAAACCGCCCGAACCGATAAATTCCGAACCAAAAAAAAAAAAAAAAGAACAAAACGAAAACGTTTCGGCGTCCGGCGGAACCTGAAATATCGATATCGTCGAGATATAGCGTTTCCGTTCGAAACACTCGCGGGATATTTCCTCCCCATAACCACGTCGCCGCCGTTCGAATAGTAACGCGCGCTAAACTACGAAACTTGTACGGCGAATTCCCGAAATATAATACGGCGGCGAAAGTCGTTTATGAACAATTCGCCACCGAGCGATCGGTCTGAGCGCGCGCGTATCGCGCCAAATATACCGCCAAATATACCGCCGAGAGACGTAATGACGGCTATGTGTCGAATGTACCGCGGCGTTTGAACACGCACGTTTTAGTCGATATTTCAAATTAAACGCGATATTCGTTTCGCTAAAACCACGACGACAATAATTGCTCGCGGAAGGAAATCGACAACGTGGATTTCAACAGGAATCGCTGACGAGGTGCACAGTAAATGACCGTACGTGAATACCGAACTTCGTTAAAACCTTACCACAAACCCTACGCGGCTTATAAATCCAAAATTTAAGCGAGGAGGAGAATATGTGTCGGAACCTAACTGGTTGTAATCGTATGAAATTTTGCGGACTACTACGATTGGTGGACAAACGTGGAAACCAAACGGCGCTTCGAACGACGAAAACGGTCACTAGATAATTCCGCGAAAACCTGAATTTCAAACGCCTCTTCAATATCATCGACGAATGATAGCGTTCATATACAAACAGGTATTCCGTTAAACGCCAAAAACGTTACAATCGGTTAAACGTTTACCGAATAATACGTCTACGCGTGATTACAACAAATACCGAATTCCGTAACAACAACCTTACGACAAACCCTACGCGGCTTATTAACAGAATTCGATCGGCGCACGCGATCCGACGCTCGGCCGTATCGATTTCTACGAATGTATTATATACGTCGAGAGTACGATAACTGGTCGCCGTTAATGTTTTGTCGTTTCGATTATATCGCGCCACGTTTAAATTCCGTTCGTCCGGTTGAGCCGTTTGGCGAATTCGTATTATTACTAGACGTCGATTCGCGACAATAAGTGGCGCGCGCGTCGCGAGAAAAACACGAAAATTAATTTCCACTTTTATCGTACCACCGGAAACGTTCGCGTCCCGATATTCCGCCGTTACTTTATTTACGTATTGTAAAACGGCGGAATTATCGCGCGCCGTTCCAGCGAAAATAATCCGATAAAAAACGGCTAATAATCGTTTACGGTCGGGCTACTCGACGTTTTCTGCGCGCTCGTATATTAACCGCTCGTAACGTTTTAAATACGCGGTCGGCGACGCGCCGGTAATTTTTTCCCGACCGAAAATATCGGCCAACAGTGGCGCCACCCTCGAACAACTTTACTCGTTTCCGTAGAATTGTTTGTGAATAACGACGACGGAAACGAAAAATAAACGGACCCTGGAACGGGTCCCGTCTATTTATAAACGTTGTTTCGTAGACCACGGCCATTTCACCGCCGAACGGTACGTCGGTAGACATTCGACAGTTACAGAATCGAAACGGGTTCGGATCCGAGCGACCAAGTTAAAAACACCCGTTAAAATCGTCTTTAACGAATTCGAAGTGCCGACTTTTTATATAGTCGGACGCAATACCGTACGAACGTAACGGATACCGGCGCGGTGACAAAACCATCACAGCGGGTGAAACGATAGAATTTGTAAACGATCGACGTTATCGGCAAACACGACGTGTATATTGTTTCGCTACCATTGCATGGCGCCTGTAATAGAACTAATCGCAATTTTCAGGAATGATCGACGAGCGGAGTACGTGTTGGTTCGTCGTACGCGCGCGTTTTATCCGGCGCGAAAAGTCGTGGCGATATTTATAGCTCGTCGATCTATAACGACTAGAACGTACGAAATAATACGGGTAAATAGCGTTTTCGTGGCCGGAAAATTGATACGCGAAAAAACGACGCCGGGTTTCAAACGGTAAACCGAGAGGGAATTCGACAACCGTATCGCGAACAAAATCCGTTCGGCAGACGCCGGACCCGTTTGCCATTTTCGAATCCGGGACCCTCCCCGACGGTTTCGCGACACGATCGACGCGCCGATTTACAATTGCCCGGCCGCGCGCGTCCCTTTGTACGCGGGCGTATTTTCGGTGTTTACTCGTCCGCGCGACGACGATTATCGACAAACCGCGGGCGAACTATTGTACGCTATTCGTTTAAAACGCGCGTAATTACGAATTCCGATAGCCGTCGCAAAATGTATGTATTGTCCGTAGCCGTACAATAACGACGCGACGTTACCGAGTATAAAACGCAATTTTAATACGCCGTTTAACGGTATACCCTTTTCCGTATTCATTTTTAGCGTCCAAACGACTAATAATAGTATTACGCGATTTGTTTATACGGTGTAAAACTTAAACGCGCCCGTAATAATAATTCCACGTTTCGCCGTTTCGTCGTCAACCAAACCGTTTACCGGGAATATTTTTATAGGTCTTCGGAATATGACGCGCGCGCTTTGGTTCGGTTAGGTTTTTTGTTTTTTTACTACCCTATTTACAGTTTTTTCGAATGCCCGAAGTGCCCCGTGCGTAAGTACGCTTTAATAAAAACGACACTTTTCGAGTACGACGAATACGCCGTATTTAATTTCGACTTTCGGTATATTACTACGGCAAGACCCTTAAAGTACATCCCATTCTCGTCGGATTATTTTAATAATATATGACGAAAAAAATTGGAAACTTTTTTTGTTTTCGTCCGTTTTCGAGCACGATCGTGTATTGTTTTTGATTTTTTTCGACAATTTTAGTACACCGAGAGCTCGTCCTTTGAAGAGGACGCAACTCGCGAATAATAAAATAGTTCGTACGAATATTGGTAATTTCGTATAGACTAAACTTTAAACTTCGTTTAACTTGTTTTATTTCGTAAATATTATAAGTAATTTCTACCGTAGCCGGTCGCTGTTTTATTAGATCGATCGCTTCGTTTAATTTTAAGTAATTAGAAATATCGATCGTTTTGTCCGGCCTTAAAACGCATTTCCTCCGAATCGAATTGGACGCGCACTTACGTCGGTTTTACGGAAAAAACGATCGTTACGTCGTATTGAAAAGCGAAAAAATGCCAAACATTCGTACGGTATTCGAGCGGCCCTTATTCGGTTTTCGCGCTCTAAAAACGATTACCGAAATAATATTCGATATCGGATATACTTGTTACACGAATCGTCGTACTTTCCGTCAGTTTCGTTTCGTAGCGCACGTTGGCGGTCGAGCTCGTAATAAACACCGTTCGTTTTTACCGGAAACCGATTAATATATATGTACGCGAAAATCCGCGTGTGACGACGCCTGTCGAACGTTTCGAAACGAAATGGTTACGAACACGACACGTTGGCTTGTCCGCGTGACCCGAAACGACAAATACCGTAAACCGATTCGGAATTATCGATAAAACGTCTCGTGGTCAATACGGATTTCGGAGCGAAATATTATCGGGAAAAATGTATACAGCGTCGAGTGAAAATGTTCGCGACGAACATACGCTTTAACGTCGTTGACGTACCGAACGATTATTTCGATTATACCGAGCGTGTATTTATCGCCGAAGTACGATCGTTGTGAAACGAAATAGCCGATAATCAAAATCGCGCGTTTTCGTGTATAAAAAACGAATAGTGCTTAATTAATAACCCGTTGAGCGGGACCGTTTCGTATAACTCGGTTATATATAGCGCGCGTAAACAACGGTCGATTATGTTGTTTTCGTTCGTTCCGTTTTCCGTTATAAATATATATATACAATCGATAAAACCCAACCGATATTTTTCAACAAGAATAACAGCCGTGTATCGACGACGGCGTGAGTTGAAAAAACAAGAAGCCCCCGCCGACACGGTGGTTACGTTTTATATTTAACGTTCGAAATATTAGTTCACCCGACGCGTTTAATACGTACCGCGTTGAGCGTGACCGAAAATAAAATCGATAAACGCGCTCGAATATTTTCTACGAACACGCGTAGAGTATTACACGCGGGGTACGGACGATATTTTCGTGTCCGTTCCGCTATTCTACGGAAAATTTTGGCCACCTTAGTTTAACTTTAATAACCCGAAACGCCGTTTTAATGTATTCCGAACTAAAACGTTGCCGCCGAACTTTCGAGCGCGAGAGAATTAGCGCCATAGGCCGAGCCGTATTCGATTATAATTACGTAAACGGTAACTACGAACAGTGTACGTCGAGTACAGTCGTTTGTACGGGAACGATAATATTTCGCTCGTTACGAAGAATTCGGAATTTGCGGAATTTTACGAAACGAAACAGTAACGCGCGCGAAAAAGGACCCCTCCCACCACACCTCGGGCCCGTTCGTTTAAAACGTATTAAACGTTTTTTTTTTTTTAAAAATCCGCTAGTAGAAGTACTCAAAGTCAGCAGTAAAATACTTATTCTTCGAATCCAAAATATTCTCGAGAAGGACGAAGTTAAAATTGTATGTGGCTGTATAGTTAGACCGACGCTGACGTATGGTTGCGAGGTGTGCACGACAACAGCGCAAATGGAGAAAAGGTTACTCGCCTTCGAAAAGAAGGCATTAAGAACGATTTACGGCGCGATATACGACATGGAATCGGTGTAATGGAGAACAAACACCGAAATTCGAGAAATTACGCGAACCCGCGGGATAACTAACTACATAAAGACACAACGATCGCGACGGTTCGGACATGCTACGCGTAGAGATGGATCAAAGGCCGTGAGATATCAACCAAAGGGGAAAAGACCAATAGGTGGACCAAGGAAGGGATGGTTCGACGGGATAAACCAGGACGTAAGGGCGCTGGAAGTAGAAGATTGGAGGGAAATCATTCAGGACAGGGCAAGACGGGAAAGGCTCTGATGGTAGCGGCGAGGACTCTCGGAGAGTCATAAAGCCAAAAAGTAGAAGTAGTCGTTCACGCGAAATTAATATAGCACGAACGTCTCGTCGATACGACGGCGCGGTTCGCGGTTTCTAAACGTAGAAAAATTACGCGGTCGAATTAAAGGCGAATATTTGTGACGTTTTTTGAAACGACCGAGCGAACGATGACAATCACTTAAAAGTAATTGAAAAACGGAAGCCGGTACTTTCGACGAACAGCTGCGCACTTCGCCGGTTAATTAAGTACGGAATAATCAAAAACGAAATTAGGTGGGAAAAACGACGGGCGTATATATTGCGAAGTCGATAGGTTTCGTCGTTCGGAAATTAAAAGCGCGATCGATCCGGTACGTCGTTGAATTACGGTTTTTTTTTCGGGGGGGGGGAGGGGCCATATAGTCGTTCGGTTTGTAATAAAAACGTACGTCCAACCGACCGAAGTAATAATAAGCGTTTGGCCGATATTTCGTCCTAGAGCGAGAATGATTTAAGACGAACGAACAACAATTTTTCGTTTATTAAAATAATCGAAAATAACGAATTCCGAAGATTTTTTTTCGAAAAAACATAACGCTCGCGCTAGGAAAACAACCATTGTTTTTTTCGTTCGCGGTACATTCCGAGTAAAATTGACAATAACTGGCGTATCGTCGCTTGCCGGAAGTCCTCGTATCAGGTTTCAATTCGTTTGCGTTTCGCGTGCTACGAAAAAAAAAACCGGATACATTCGCGTGGCGTGTAGTTCCGTTCCCGAATACGTTAAATCCGAAATTTCGCGACTAACGAACGGCTAGAGGAGTGTACGCGAGCGCGCGCCGTGAACCGGACGAGCGTAAACCGAACATGGCCGGCGATAAAATACGTAAATAATTTCTACTCCTGAAGACGCGCGCTTATTTACCCCAATAGGGTAACGTTTCGCTCGACGTATTTCGTTTACGGGTATATTTCGGTTTTTTTTTTTTCGTAACCTATACCGTTATACCAGAACTCTAGGTTAGATTGTTAAGCCCACGGGAAACCATATCCGGTCGCGTTTCCCGCGCGGGAGAACGAACTTAACGGGTCCACCCGTACGGCGGGTACGACGCTATTACACGGGCGAGTGGTTCGTTTTTCAACACGATTTCATTCGCCCGCCAGACAATACGACACGAATATATATATATATAAAGTACGCGGAAATATTATACGCCTCACTCGTGCGTCGGTCGTAGGTGACAAAACGCGCGGTCCCGAAAATCTCGGGAAACGCTAGTTTGTCGACGAAACATTATCGATATAAATAACGCGTAATCGTAACGCGCGACGAGTCGTAACCCCGCCCCCTACCAAACTCCGAGCCGTCGTTCGTTCGGTTTGCAAACGTGCCGGCTACAACAAACGTCAAACGTTGCCCGATACGTATCGCGATATGAATAACGAAAGGCGGCGGTTGATGAGGTTGTAGGTATAACGGACGTATAATACGGGAACGGCGATCTTTTAGCGCGGGACCGCCGAAAACGCCGACCGCCGATAGGTCGTAAAACAAACTAATCGTCCGGGTTACCGAGAACTTTTAACCGATCGAATAAACGGGAAATATTATCGTCGTCGCCCGTTCTATATAATATCGAACGGGTTTTCGTTTGCCGACGGTCGCGTCGAATGTCTACCGCGGAGACGCCGAAACAGCGGCGTTCGAGTCGGACAATTGCCGTCCAAATAAGTCGTGGGACGTATTTTTGGTAAACCCGTCGATGTTTCGCCGCAAACCCATAAATCGTAAAACTAAAAAAGCTACACGGCGAGTACCGTTCCGTCGAAAACCGTGAGTAATACCAATTATTTTCGATACGAAATTTTCAAAAAATAATCGTATTTATACGTTCTATTCGTGTAGTGTCCACGAATACGTTTCAAACATTGACGAGCTAATTTTGAAACTAATTGAATAATACGAGCGTAAATAACGTCGTTTATTGCCGGCACAATAATATAAGAGTAGTCAGTCGAAACTGTAAAAATTGTAAAATTGTACAGACGTTCGATTTTCGACAGAAAACTAATGTATATATATATATATATATGAAACGGCGTTCTTATGTTGTTCGGTATTTTTGTTTTCCAACACGAATCCCTTATTACGTAAACGTCGTCGCTTACTTATTTCTAACGAAGTGGAAAAATAATGATAACCGGTAGACTTTCGTCGGCGCGTGTGTGTGCGTGGACACGAAACGCGAACACGCGCGTTTATTTATAGACTGATTTTCGTTTTTCTCTCTACGCCAATTATCGGGCGCGCATTTTTCGTGTCGCGTAACGCGCGTACCGGGCGACAAGGGTGTTTTTCATTATGTAATCCGCAGGTGGGTAAGTGCTCCCTGCGCGAACACTTTGGGTCATTTTATGGGCGAATAGAAAACGCCGAAAGGTAAAAACCAAATTACCAATTCCGTCCGGCGTGTTAAGAAGACGATTGACGCGAACTCTACGACGAGCGTTCGGGGTGCGTGTGTGTGTATTTCGTGTGCCAGTTTCGCGCGTGAACCGGGCCAATCGTAACTATTCGCGACTACGATACGTCGTACGTAAACTATAGGCGAATTAAACGAAACAACGCTTGGTTATTTCCGACGATCGTCGGTTAGGTCTTCGGTTCTACAAATATCGCGCCCGCCGGTACGGATATTCGCGCGGACCGAAAATATACTAGAGCCGGGAAGAACGGCTCCTAAAACGACGATTATGTAAACGATTATCCGAAAGTAATTTTACGAGACAGACGGTAAACGACAAATGTCGGAGAGAGACGATCCGGGACCGTCTCACGCTGCCCCGTTAATTTACGTCCCAACAAAATCGATCTAATAGAAAGAAAATTATACGACGAAAATAACCGCGCTTACGAGAATTTAATTTAAATAAAGCGATCGTTTTATTTCGGTAATTTCCTTACTTCGGAATCTATCGACACGTGATACTGTCCTATCGATGTACGCACGTTACGTCGGTCGTATTTTGCATTATATTATATTTTATTATATTATGTATTTCGTCGAAAAATAAACGAAGACAAACGGGCTGTTGTTTCGGTGCGCGTACAAATACGACACACGTGTCGTACGCGAAAACCGTCCGTTGGCGACTTGTCGAAAAATCGTTTTATTCGCGTCGTAATTGTCGATTTTTTCGTCGCGCGTCCCCAAACCTAACGATATTCGTACGACGAATGATTCGCCGATTAAATAAATAACCGACCGAAAAAAAAAACAAAAAAACCGGGAATATTCCGAAAAAGTTTAAATAAAAACGAGGAAACGTATACCGGTTCGAATCGAAATTAATATTTTCGCTCGCCTACCGCTCCGGTACGGATATTTTCGAAAATAAAACCGTATTATTTTCGTCTAAATGATCCCGTGACGATAAGAACGACCCCGAATCGATCGAATATATTGCGCATTATCGCGTCGTAACCGGTAAACGATTTAAGCGCGATCGTCACGCGGTCCCGGACAAATTCGAAACGTATCGACGGCGCAATAATACGCGTTCTCCGTATTCGCGTTCACCTAATAACGTATGTTGGACTTTCCTGTCCCTCCTCCGTATTTACGGAGGCGCGAACGATTTCCAGTACGGCAATCAAATCGAACGTTAATAATAATAATAATTCGTCGTACGGCGCCTTTTTCATTTACGGTCTACCGCGTCCTAGTTATATAACACGTACGAGGTATGTATAAAGAGAGAACTATCCACGCACACTTGTCATCATCGGAATACGGTTGACTAAACAAGATTTTCGAGATGTACCGCTTATATATATATATAGATTTATATTGAAAAATGGAGAATGAGAGCAAAATAAAGTCGTTACTCTACGCGAAAACAATTCGTCTTTTTGAAATTAGCTATATTACCTTGTCGAACAAAAAAAGTTTGAGAAAAGTAAAATCTATATATATATATAATGTGCGCGTGTGTTTGCACGTACGTATACGCGTAAGCTTAAGTTTATTCTTCCTGAATAATGGAGATAATATCTCGCGTAACATAATATTTGATCTACGGGATAAACGAACGGAAGCAAAAAAAACTAATAGTAATATTAAATCGAACCGGGACGCGTAAATCCGAAATTTAATATCGTTAAGTATATCCCGCGATCGAGTACAACGAAAATCTCGCGTGTACACGCGCACGATAATGATACGCGATCCGTAAAAAAAATGTTCGAATAATTCGCTAAGGACGATCGCCGACCGGTCAAGTGCCACGCCGAGTGCCACACGATTGCGCCTACGAAACGGCCGATACGTTTTATTTATCGATCGAAAACACTTGTTACGTGGAACGAGAAAAAGTTTACGACTACGAACGTTCCCATTACGTCGTAATCGTATAAACGAATGAGCTACTCGGCGCCGAATTCGTTTATAAATCTATATATATTTAATTCGAAAAAGAGATATTTTTGGTACGATAACGAATATGATTAATGATTGGTTTATAATCTGCGTACGCGTCGACGTGTTCGTATTTAATTTATACCGTTTACAATAATAACGTTATTAACGAACACCGACGGGCTGTAGGTAACGAAAAAAGAACCGTCGTAAATTATTTAACGTACACTTACGGGGCGGGTGGCGTTAAAGCTATTAACTAAGGATGTCGCGCCGCCTGAGACCAAACACACCGGCAATCGGTTTAATGACCGATGATCGATTTTCGCTGCTACTTTCGTAAATCGACGTGACATACCGATTTCAGTCTCGGCCAACGAATTATGGACTAATTGTCGGCCCCGTTTTTCACGCGGTACGCGCCACCGATCGTCGTAACGAACACGATCCGTTTCCGGTGTTCCCGTCGGTTAGGTACGGCACGCGCGACCCGCGGTTGATTCAACTAAGACCAAACCGTCTAGTTAGAGTGATCGTAATTTCGCGAGACGGGTACGGT